>OMNN01034569.1:0-19710 GCA_900302755.1 Chromis chromis | reverse complement strand
TTCTTGCATGTACAGCCCGTTTCAAGTTACCCCACAGCATTTCAATGGGATTAAGATCTGGACTGGGACTCTGCCATTCCAGGACTCTCCTTTTTTTTTTTTTTTTAAACGTGTATTTTTCAGTTTTAATTGTTACCTCCACCAAGCGGAGGTTATGTTTTGCTGATGTTTATCTGTTTGTTTGTTTTTTGTTAGGAAGATAACTTGAAAAGTTATGAACAGATTTTAATGAAATTTTCAGGAAATATTGATAATGGGACAAGGAACAGATGATTACATTTTGGTGATGTTCTGGATTACCATCTGGATCCAGGAATTTGGCAGAGGTCTGCGCTGTATGTTGGTACAAAACTGCAAGATTAAACTGGCTAAAGAACATGAAAAGAAGCATGATGGATATTGGAAACAGTCTTTTGTCAGATGAAGATACATTTGTACAGCTCAGATGGGGTCTGGCGTGAACCTGCCCAGGACTACCTTAGTGAATGCATAGTCCTGAGAGTGAAGCACGGAGGTGGGAGTGTGATGATATGAGGCTGCACTCGTGTAAAAAGTGTTGGGGAGATTACATTTATGGATACACCATGAATGTCTGTATATATGTATATTAAACCAAAGTACACTGCCGCGTCATAGTTTTTCTTCTTTAGAAACTGTCATTTTGGCAAAGTATGTCTGCTGACTCGACTCCAATAAAACAACTTTTGGAGTATTTTAAAGAGAACGGTAGAGTAACACAACCCCTCCAGTAAGAATCTGCTGAAAAAAATCTTCTGAATGGATGACAGAACATCTCTGGTATCCTCAATGCCAAGGAGGGCTGAGGCTGCCATCAAAAATACAGGTGGACATACAAAGTAAAAGACTGAGTTAGTTTTAAATTTTACAGTAGACCGAACACCCGACTGTTCAACTTAGAAATAATGCAACTTTTGAAAGGTGATACCATTTGGAATCATTTGACATTTAGGGTGATATTGCACACGGATGCACACACTGTGTCTCATTTAATGCACAGCAGCAACATTGAAGTAATGTTTAAAATGTCAACAAACCACTCAAATGGCTGATGTGTTATAATAAACCTGAAAAAAGAAAATGACACTACAGCTGAAATGCACATAGATTAGGTCTACAACCAACATATTTTCATTGGCATTTAATATGTCAACAATGTCAATGATTAGTTGTTTGTTGACCAGAGTGTAAACTAATACAAAAAATCAAAAACTTAATTCAATATTTGGTGACTATTTTACTATTAATTGCTGCATCTCTAACTTAAAGCAGTGTTTGTTCATCTATAAATGAAATTGGGGGATTTTATTTAGCAGTATCTGTCGTCCGCAGCTGCTTTTTACTGTATATACAGCTTCTCCTTCAGTCCAATAAATCCCTGCTGCACCTGAAGACAGCAGGACACAAACTGGATGTTGACACATGTAGCCATCACCTGCAGATGACCGTTGCTTTTACCTTTATTGAATCACCTTAAAGGGCAGCAGGCTGCTACAGAATAACTACACTCACCTCTGCACACATCACGATTTGATCTTGAAATGTGATGCAGTAGAAATGAAACTGAATTTGCTCGGATTGATGCAGCACCATAAACGGCTCAGTTTTTAAAAAAAAATACACACCATCCGCCTCTGGCTGCGGATTTTCAGGTGTCTTGTGTTCACTTTTTGCTGCATTCAGGCAATAATATAATTTCCTGGAAAAGCCTCTTTCCATTAGTTGAGCTGTTGTTGTCATGCTTCGCTGTGACTCAGCTGTTTCAGGGTGATGAGACGTGGCTATGAGAGGATTTACTAATCACCAAACCTGCTGCTTTGTATTCAGTTTCAGACGGATCCTTTGCACAATCTGTGTGCCCGAGATGTGCTGCTTTGCACATTTGAAGTAGGACCCCACATATCCTTAACCTCAACTCCATCCTCCAGCTTTTCCTAGCCTGGATGGGATTTTCAGTCCTTCAGGTGTGTTCATGGTCTGCCTCATAGCCTCCTTCTACTTCCACGTACCTTGAAGCTACGTTCTTTTAATCATGAACTCGTTCTTTTGGTTCACACCAGAGTTTATGAGGGTTGGAACACACTCAAGATTAACTAGTGTGGTCAAGAGAAATGCCTTCAGGCTCAGCTTCTTCTTTTTTTTTTGCCACAGTTACCCAAAGAAATCATTTAAACAGCGAGCTGTACTGGCACTGCACAGCTATCTGAAGATCTCTCTAGTCTCCTGCATAGCTCTGCAGAGAGCCACACTGCAAACGTAAAAATAGACCAATCTTCTATTTATGTTTTTACATAAGGTGTGCATGACCCTTTTGTACAGAAATGGGTCTATATTATTTTTAAATTCAACTATCGGTATGCAGAATATGACTGGATCAAATAGGAGCACATTCACTCTGCAAACCTGCACATACATTCAATGTGGCCACGGTGGAAATCCACAGCTGGGCGACATTCTTTTATAATTTAAAATGAAACAAAAAAAGATCCAAAATGATTCACTCATTATTTCCTAATTTGTGGCGTAGAAGGTTTTTCTCTTTTTAATCAGTAAAAAAAGATACAGCCATGCCTCAGGGTTTTACCACAAACAGCTGTGAAGGAACATGACTTGAAGAAATTAAGTGTTAAATTAATGCAATGTAATTGTTACTTAAATTAAACAATATCTTCTCCAACCATAAAAAAAAAAATCTAATCAGCCACGTCGCCAGCATTGTTAAAGACACAACTCAGTTGCTATTTAAGAGCCCAGTCTTAGTCATAGCGTGGATTTATGTGGGGACAATAACATCAGATGTTCATCATTCTGCAGATCTGCCATTACTGATGGTTTAACCGTTAACCTTAATAAAAAGCGATAGGGACCATATATCACATTTTAATGATAAAACCTTACATTTGCGATCGGCTTGTGGATGATATAAAAACCAAAGTGCGGACAAAAAGAAATCATTCAAAAAGTGAGCAATAATGGCATTTTCTTCGTACAGCATTTGGACATTTATGGCCTAATTTAACAGGGAAATTTGAGGCATCCAATAGATGTATTCTCGCTAACTCCTCGCCTCTCACTTTAAAGCCTTTTTGCTGCAAATAGGTCTGCCTGTGGCACGACGCACCTGATTTTTTAATCTGGAGCCAGCCACGGTTAGGGCTGGCATTTTTCTTGATGAGATATGAAACTGCGGCTCAGAGGGGGAATCGACAGAGTGTTCAGTGGAATAACGAATGATGATGCGTCACTCCCTGGCTCCCACTCCGTGACAGAGGAGAGGGGAAGGCGGGGGGGAGGAGGGGTGAGAGGCAGAGACAGAGGGAGAGAGAGCAGACAGAGAGGCAAAGCTGGAGGGAGGAGGGTGAGGACGAGGAGGAGGTAAACACGAGAAGCAGCCGTATGGTAATAACACATATCCAATTGTCAGCTCTTCCTGCCCTAATCTAAACTCGGATGAAAAAAAAAACACCAGCTTGTTTTTAGTCACTACAGGATGTGAGAAACAGGCAGGCAGGGAGGCGCGTGTCACACATTTAAGTCCACAAAGACAGATGTAGACTTAGTAATAAAAGTATTTTCTGTCCAAATTCACAGACTTGTTATTTTCCCTTCTCTAGTGAGCAGTATGTCAGACAACAAGGCTTAGAAAAAGGCTTAACATTAGACGTGAGTAATGAAATTATACGTAGCAGCGATAGACTCTTAAACACTATAGTTTCAGTCTGTTACATTGAAACCAACATAAAAACATCCAAGGGTTAGTTGGATGAAAAAAAGCCCAAGTATGCCTTTTCCATGGCTCATAAACAGCCTATTATACCTGGCTGATGGAGCCCTGCTGCCCTCCATTGCTCTACCCAAGGCATCGGTGCAGGTCTTCCGAGGCATGCTAGTCTGCCTGGGCCTCTCATTGCACCCATTTGGCATGGACCGGTAGATGCTCTTGCGAGACGGGCTTCAAGGTCTAAAAACACAAACAACCCCGTGTTCCCCACCACCTCGATCTAAGCGATGCACTCCTGGCGGCCTACCCTGAGGGCTGATGGACATTAGCCAGAAGCCAGTGCGGGGTCCAGGCAATCCACTAGGAATCTTAACCTTAGCATGGTGTGGCGGCTTAGCCCTGGTCGCCTTCCATGCGAGTTCTACCTGCTTTCTTTGTTTGTACTTAATCATCTTTAATTATGTGTTTATTTTACTTTATTTGTGTGTTTTTCATTTTTGTGTCAACACTGACATTACTGTCGGTTGACAAACAGGATAAGTGATTGAATTCAATTTTTCTCCTGCTTTTTATTAAAAGTTAGTCATTAAAAATTATGCAGGACTTTATATTGAAATGAACAATGAACCCACGGTGAGTAAAAATGTGACACGAGCAACAAAATGCCCCAAGCCTGCTCAGCATTCAGAGGTTAATTACTGGTATTTTTCTTAAAGCATCATTAGTTATGTAACTAATGGCATCTGAAAAGAAATTATTTTAGGAAGGCTACAGTTAATTTGTTGAAAATACATCCTTTTATACAAATTGCAGCTTTTATACCAAGCACAGTCCATTTGCTGTATTGGTATGTAGCAAGTACTCCAACCCCCATAATAGTATGTGATACTGACATGAATTCAGTTCCGTCTGCTCAAACTGCATTGATAGGATTGAGTGCTTCTGACTGGTGAAGTATATTTAAGAAGCACTATTTGAAACAGCAATAGAAAAATGATAATATGATGCTATTTGGAACAAAATCATTGACAAAAATTGGAATAATAGAAAAAAGCACCTATGAGATATGACTAAATGTGTGCCTCTGGGTTCTGCACAAACCCCAGTTCCGTTTCTTTTCTCAGTAACTAATTATTCATCTGATTCAGACAATATCAGCCCATGACACCTTCATTATCATCACACCTCATTCTCATATATAAGGGCCAGTGGGGACCTTAAGTACCTTCTAGTAGGCTCAGTAGGTGTGTTATCATCCATGGACCCATCACCCTGGAAACGTACAAAATAGAGCAGGATATGGTAACCATAGCGATGGGGTGTACTTTAAACCAAGTTATGATCTGTTTCTAAACCTAACCAAGTAGCTTTGGTTCATAGACTTCATCAAACATGAAAACGCAAGTAAACACCAAAGAAGAACAGCAAATATGACTATAATTAGGTTCTAAGTCTACTAAGTGGATGTAAATGGCTTTGTAAGTGGAAAATGGCAGCTCCACGGCCATTAAATGGGAAGATAGCCACCTACTGGGTCTAGGTGGAGTTCCCTACTGGCCCATGTGTATGGGAAAGATCAGCATTGATAGTGACCATTTATTGAGATGATAACATCCGAAATGGTAAATTAGTTCTTTAGGAGAGGCCATTTCAGTTGAATTGAGGTATATGTTGGCGCAGCTGCCGGTTTTACCTTTACAAAACTGATAATATTCATAATAAACACACATAAAACTCAATGAAATTAGTCGTGCCTTAGGGGTTTAACAGTCAACTGTCAAATGGTTTTTCACAATTGTATCCGCTAATAGTATGTATATAAAGCCTTTTATGGTAAGAAATTATTATAGAAAGAGCTTTTTTTTTCTTCTATGCCTCTCTTTGTTGAAGTGACCCAACATGGGAAGAGTTAGAAAATGGTAGTGACTTCTATTCAGAAAGATTTTATTAAAACGTCCACTGCAGCAAAGCAAACACGCTACAAGACGTGATTTAATGTGATATTGAGAATGCCTGGGGCAGAGCGGAGGAGGCCAAATGTCCCCCAACTGTGAGCACTGCAGTTCACTGGCCTCACAGGTGAGTAATGTGGTGTCAACGCTGCTGTCTAAGTTGACCAAAAGTGAAAGAAAAAGCACTGCTCTCTTTTCCATGGAGAGCAGAGACATTTTTCACAACTCTAAAGTAACACTGTTGATGAGACAGGAGATTTTACCAAAGGTGTGCTCGGCAGCCTGAGTAAGATTAATGAAACATGAAAGTGAGCTAGTTCATGCTCACACTGATAGGGGAGGGGAGGGGGAGGGCGAGGCAGAGAGAACTAGTTCCTCCTCTGTCATTAATCATACAAGGCATTACACCTGGGGAAGGCTTTATAATTCAGATATTCAAATCAGCTACAATTAAGATATGAACTTTTCTATCTGGACATTGAATTGGCCCATTGCTACTTTGACAAAGCTCACTATATTCACCCTTTACACCAAGCCATAGAGAATGCATGTCTTTGTGATAGGGGTTATGGGAACATGTGAAATGTACTGTAGTGGTGGTTCAGATCACTTTTTAAATGCTAAAAGATCCCAGACATCACATGTACACCTCAACTTTTCTTTGGATTTTTGTCCGTTATGTGCATTCTGTTGGACGGTGTCCTCAAAATTTGTGCATCTGTGGATTTTGGAGGTATTTAGTTACCCATTTCAGATGCAATAAATGGCCTATTATCAGTGCATATCATTCCCATACATATGGACGAGTAGGGATCTTCTACACCTTCCGGTAGGCTCGGTAGACCATTGACATCCCATTTAAGGGAACTCTGTTTTCACCGTATTCAATGTTGACTCAGCCATGATTTAGCACTTAGAAAGAGCACCAGAAACCCACATTTGGATGTAGTGGATGGATCAGGTGTAAGTCAGTGGACTTTTACTCAGGAGACTTGCGATCAAGTTCCGTCTCAAACCATTGTGGTATTTGGGTTTTTGGAGTCTTGTTCTGACTCTTTTTTTTAATGTTTGCTTAAGTTTAGGCACCAAAACACCTTGGTTAGGTGTTAAAAAGGTCCCTACTTTGGACCCTTTGGATGTACTGGTAAGGGGGGATTTTTGCAGCTCTGGCCAGGTGCCACTTGTTAGACACTGCCTTTATGGGTCTCTTAACTCCAGCCTTGGCAGCCCTCTTACCTGCCTTTCTGCCATGATACCTATAATATGACAGTGGCATAAGCAACATGTTGGAAGAGCAGCTGCCGTTGCTTCAGTACTTGATCCGTGTCTACACAGGATGTGTTCAGGCAAAGCTACGAGTTTAGGTTAACTGTGTTTTGGCAGTACTTGGGGCCGCATCACTGTAGTTATATGCATAAAAATCAAAGAAAATAGACTCGCGAGCTTAAAAAATGTGCACAAGCCATTACAGGCCTTTGTATGGAGCTGGATTGTGTAAAATAGAAGCATATCTGCCCTGTCAGATGCACACGAGGTGGGTGACTAGAAAATACAGCTTAAGGAAGTCAGCCAAAGTGTCTTCCACATTCCTCCTCAAGGGTGGAAGGTTCTGGTTATGAGTGTCTGTGGTCTGGGCGAGATGCACTCGGGCCTTGGCAGTTTTTCTAGCCATTTCTTCGTCCAGATTTCTAAAAGAATACAAGGTGAGTACTGCTAAAGAGCTGGTCTCCAGGGCATGGTTTGGTCAGGAGACCAGTGCCATCAGTAATACGTCATTGTGGCTGACATAGTAAAATCAGCTTTATCCCTGATACAGAATTTACTGAATAAAGAATAGAAGATTCGAATCAGCCAAGGTCCTGTCAATAGAAGGCTTTTCAGGAGCATCTCTAAACCACCTCAGGAAAAGAAACAAGGCCAGATTCTTAATGTGGGCTAAGACATAGCAGCATTTCATGGTGGATGATTTATCATTTTATCTTATTTTTATCTTATTTTACCTCAAGCTGCTCTTGTTTTAGTTGACTCATTTGTTTTAATATTTAAATGCTCCAATCTATCTAAGTTTATATCTTTTTCATCTTCCTCGACTACATTGTAAATAATGTCTTCTTACCTCAATGTACCCTGAGTTTAAGTAAAGATTGAGTGAATGAATGAATGAATGAATGAATACTGTCATCGACTTTGCTCCACAGTCACCTGAACTCAACCTCATTGTCCATTTTTTGCACTTGGGGCCTGAGAGAGCCAAACATCTAGTATATATTGACATACTTCTTGATCCTCTTCCTGACCATGGTTGAATGCAGATCTGACAGATTAATTTTCACATGTAAGGGGTCGCTTTCGCCCTAAGTCGGCTGGGTTAGGCTCCAGCCCCCCCGCGACCCTGCAGAGGATTAAGCGGTGTACAGATAATGGATGGATGGATGTAAGGGGTCTAGAACTGTTAATCTTACACAATATATTAACAGATAAGGGACATGCTTGTCTCTTACTCTTAAATGTGATGGAATGCTGCACTTTATTTGCTTTAGAGATAGCTCGGCAGTTCTGCATTGGGTTTGGCTAGCAACGGGCCACCATGACAAAGCCTTCTGTGGTGGTTAATGACTTCCGGCCAGTGCTCACATATTCACCATGAGCTGGAGTCTACTCGGATAACATTTCTATAGCTGAATGGCTAATATAACCAAGCTGCTTTTGTGGTCAAAGTCATACCTGACTGTCGGTTAAGAAAATTATTTTAAACTTGCGTCTCTAATGGGGTCCTCAATTTGGGTTCCATTCAGGAATCAGATTTGTTGTGAGCCATGAAAGTACTAATGAAGTTCACACATTTTGCAGTTGTGTTTTCATAATAATAAGTAATAATAATGCATTGGTTTTATATAGCGCTTTTCTGGGCACTCAAACACGCTTTACATTGCATTATTAATTCACTCCATACTCGATGGTGGTAAGCTACGTATGTAGCCACAGCTGCGCTGGGGTAGACTGACTAAAGCGGCCCCTCCGACCACCACCAACCACTCACTCTCACACTGCATTCACCCAGGCTTCCTGGTGTTCCCTCACGGTCTCCCATCCAGGTACTGACCAGGCCCTACCTTGCTTAGCTTCCGAGATCTGACAGGATCGCCTAGTTATGAATATTGGAGATGATGAAATGTTAATCAAACATCTGTCACACAGATATATAAAATTCACAGTTCACAGCACTGTCTAGTTTAAACAGAGGAAGTCTCACCCTAAACCAATTCAAACCATTACGCCCCTACTGTCACACATCTGTCGTGTCAGTGTGTTCAGATTTAAACAGAGTTATGACCTTAACTGCCTCCATGAGGTGCTACTGCTAATCCATGTGCTGAGCGTGTAGGTGAGCGCGCCAAATCAGCAAGCCAAGCTACACCTACTAACGTAATATTGCCTTTTCCACATTTCTCCCTTTGCATCCTCACAGTTTGAAACTGTACTCTACAGTAAGAAGTAAATTAAAATGTGCCCTCATTTTGCAACATCACTTAAAAGCACAGCACAGCTATACAACACAAGGCTTTGTATTGTGGATGTTTTAGCAGAAAGCAATGTACATGTCATGCACACTTAACAATCCTTTGTGCTTCAAGTAACCACTGCATACAGGTGTGCCCAGTCCACATAACTCCACCATCTGGAGATCAGTCCATCGGGTGAGACAGTGAGGGAAGTGTGCCAGGGGTAGAGAGTGGGGCAGAAATAAGAAGCTCATCCACCAGTGGGAAATGGCATGAGCAGCTTTGATCAAAGTCTGTGTCTCAGTGTGCACTGTTCAGGCTTTAATATTATGTTACACAGTATTGGGTGCTGTTTAATTAAACACGTGCTGTTCCGATCTCTGTCTCTGTACTTGTCTGTTGTTCTCTCTCAAAGACAGCAGTTCACCCACTGTTGTGCTGTGAGTACTTTCCCTTCTCTAAACTACATTCCTTTGCACAGCATGCTTAAGCAGCATCGTGTCACTAACCAGCACAACTGACTGTGTGTGTGTGTGTGGGTGTGTTTATGACTGTGTATTATGATGGTATTTGGGTTCTTGGGCGGGTGCTGATCTAAATTAAGAAATTTCACTGAATCACCAAAAAGTATGTAGCACTTTTTCTTACAGGAGAAGATTATAGATTATGTTTTTCTTTCTGTCAACAACAACAACAAAAAAACAATGAAAACACCAAACTTACAATGGATTGATTCCACTAACAAAAGTATTGTCTGTGTAGTCAAAGTGTGATAATTTCTCGTAGCCACAGAGCTCCATTGTTGTATAAAACTATGAAAAACACATCAAGGAGTCACACTGTTGCACTGTGTGCTATGTTACAAGGAACATGGGCACTGTAGTTTATTTTGAGTCAGTCCCATATGCACACGTGTAAAGGCTGTGGATGTTTAAAAAGAGAAGGACTATTTGTCATTTGTTTTCATCTTTTGGGGGATTTATTGACAGTGAGGAAAATATCGATAAATTGATAAATGTGCAGATTGTTTTTGGCAAATGTTTTGTACTGTAAGTGTCAGAAAATATTAAAAGAGCTCCTGGAAATTCACCCAAGGTGACATATTAGAATGGCCTGTTTTGCATTTTTGAAACTCAGAAAGCTAAAAACATTTAATTTACTTAAAAAAAACTTAAATATTAACATTTGAGTAGCAATAACCAGTGAATGTTTGGCATTTTTGCTTTGAAATGTGTGCAATCCATTAATGCAGATAAACTAATCCTTTAAGCTGTATTGCCAGCCTTATCTTTTAAGATTAAGAATCTTGCTGATACTGTAGAAAAAAAGAGTGGAAGAAATCTGTGGATGATAAATTGTGGAAAATGTAAAACCTTCCCAGAGATCATTTGTGTAGATTTCTGTTTCAACCTGGAGGTGAGGGGTTTTAAAGCAGTGAGCTTTAAGAAGGTCTAATTAAATGTGCTGTTCAGTTGCATTATGGGGATTGTGGTATCCAGTGTTTTAAGGGGCTTAGCCTACACTACAGTCTAAAGCTGTGTCCCCAATTGAATCTACATGCTATAGCATACTGTGTGTGCTACATAGTGGTAGTCAAAGTGTGTTTTAGCAGGTAATATGCAAACATATTAGCATGCCTTAACATTTTATACCAACGATAAATGACACATAATGTTAGTCAGATTACAACTGCAATGTCACAGCCAATTAAACTTCATAAATTGACACTGAAATGTCTTTCCATAGATTAAATATATATCTTTGTTTAATCTCCAAGACTTTTTTGAGCTGTTTTCACCTTGGCCCACAGAAGTTTTGCCTGAAGACGTTTCCGTCTGCATGTTTCTGACATGCTTTCTAGATTAGTCTGAGAATCTGAACTCTATGATGCTAAAGTTTTCCAGCTCTACCACCTGCTCCCCCTAGGGCGATCCAACGGCTGTATGCAAATGAATCCTTGATGCTGGCAGAGGGAGTTGCTTTCTCTTAAACTGATGACTCAGGGGATCACACAGATTCTCTCGTTTGATAAGAAAGGGGCAGAGAGAGTTGGGAATTAGCACACAGGATATTTTAATTTACATACAGTTTGCATCCTGTTTGGTGTCGTAAAGGTTTGGTTAAAAAGACGAGAGCTGTCTGGTGTCGGTTGCTTGCTAGAATTACAGCCTATCCTGATCTCATCTGCAAGTGTGAATACACGTGGCATGTGAGAGGGTGTTGTTAAACCACCACGAGGTTCAGGCTGTGAGCTAGACCGTTATAATGAACTGGAATTAAGGTTCAAACTAGTTGACCAGAGGCGTCAAACAGTGGAGGGAATACACTGAAAGATACCTACATGATATAGTGCTTTTTAGTGTTGTTTCCAGTTCTTCACAGTGAAGTCATGGGGTTAGTTTTACAGTGGTTTAGTCTACCATTATTTTTTGATTGATTTAATGTTTGCTCTTTAAAATATCAAATGAGAGGCTGAAATGTAGGAAAGTTAAACTTTTTTGCATAAAAAAATGACAACAGAATAGTTTCTGATTATTTTTCAGTACATTGAACAATCGGTGCAGCTCTACAGAGACTATTCAGATGTGTGTTTCTAAACTGAATTAATGAATGACAGCAGATGGACAGATGAATGACTGGTGTACTGAATGAACCAACAACAATGAATGTGAGGTATGTTGGTGAGTCTTGCATTGTGGGATGTCCCTGTTACATGTTGGGGTGGTGCGGTGTGGGTGTCCTGTTGCCTGCAGGGTCAGAGGCCAGCCATGAATTAAAAATGTGGTTTCATTGTAACATGTCTGAGATGGTTTTGTGCCACAGTGAGCTCCAGTTACTGTTTCACATCAGCTGCATTATTACATGGCAACTGTTGTCATGTCGGTCCCTGGTCCACCTGCTGCATGTACCTCCATCTGCCAAGCAAATTCTACACAAATTTAAAATATCCCATAGTGTAATATGCAAATTAAGTAGTTCTTTGACTTGGGTTGGGGAGACCCACATGGAAGTCACAGGAAGAACCACGGAGAGTAGCATGCTTCATGATCAGGGATGTGATTGGCTGTTTGTGAGCTGCTTAGGGTTGTTTGAGCTACTGAACTTGGTGTTTTCATGGCAGTTTGCCTCTGATGCATTTAAGTGAACATATTCTATCAAATTTTTAAAAACTATTTAAAGTGTCTGTTGCTGCTATGCACCACTATTGTTTTATCACCTCGACCTTCACAATGATATCCTGTATTTATCTTTTTTTTTCAATAAAGCTTCTAATAAAATCATATATCTAGGTTTTTGAAGTTATCATCCTCTCAATTTTTAAATCAGTACACTTGGTCTGCGTGGTTCCTGCTGCCTGATAAAGACCGCCTAGTATCTATCACTGCGTCACTCACCAAAAGGCCCTTCTTGCTATTTTAACCAAATGAGATAAGGGCCACCATGACAGCATCCACGCTGTAATCCTAGCACTTTACCAGACGAACTGGCGTCACCTTTATTTTCAGCAACTGTGACGCGTCTGTGTTTTGTCAGTCACCAACAGCTGTTGACCAGAGGTGTTGTGAGACCTTAGTCAGTTACATCTCTCCCTCTTCTATATGTAAACAGGATGTGTTGGTAAAAAAATAAAAAAAAAGATACCACTCTATCTTGTGTAGTTTGTTTGCAGGTATTTACAGACATCTGAACATTAACATTACTGGACTGGGCTCAAAGCAAATGCAACTAAAATATGACCAAACTGTGGTATAACTGCCTCAAAATCAACTTAAAGGTGTACACCATATCATTATAAGGCATGGTAAATAGACGGTGCCTGCATTGTTGTGTGTGATTCATGAAACAGGGATTAGGGAAAGTATTCAGTGGTAGCAGAGTAATGACTGAGGAGATGCAGGTAGAGATATCATATTGTTTTATCTTAATTATCCAGTCTGGTGTTTGAAAGTTTTAGTTGAACTCACCCAGTCAAACATACTTTGGCTGTATCAACATGTACAACATTTTCCAAGTATCCACAGGTGTCACCGATGCTGGAAAGAAAAATGGTGACTCTATATATAGATACATCACTGCTTACATATTTCATTTGTTTCCATACTTGTTTTGTATCTGCTCTATGGAAACACAGCCTGCAGTTCAGCAAGCAACTGTTTGTAACCGATGAGGTAGTCAGGAGCAGCTGGGTGTAATTTGCAAAATGTTTAGATTTCTACAGAACAAGCACTTTATTTTTGGCAAATCTTTAAATGAGATGTGTAGAATAAAGTATATATCATGAGTTTAAGCTTAGATTTGGTTAAGTTTGGTGACTGAATGGCATCTCACAGATAAATAGTTTGAAAATCCAGTTCTCTCTGTTTTTACAGTTTCTGGCTGATAATGTCATTTTGGTGATTTTGTAAAGACAACATGTATTTTAAACCCACCAGCAGGTTTTGGGGTTGTGAGGTTTATTAAACTAGTTTTGTTGACATTTGTGATAGCACTCTGAAAATACGCATTTTGTATTTGTCTTATACGTTTCCAATACTTCCACATGTATGTAATCTGTAGAAGTATTCATGAACAATATAAGATAGAAGAAATCCCCTGTCGTATGATGTTTGAACAAGCTTCAGGCTATTTTACTTGAAAAGCAGAAGATGAATTTTGCCTTCTGCTTTGCATAAAACCAGTCTAACAGACTGACAATCACGAGCCAGCTTCATGCAGACGTTTGGCGGTAGTTTGATTTGTTGTCGAGGTCATTGGGGACAAAATGCGCAATAACAACAACATGCAAAGAGGTTAACCAGCAGATGCTTTTAAATGTCAGTGTCACCAGGTCTGATTGATCTGCTGAGGGGCACATGTCACTGTCATTTGTTGCTGTGTGGGTGTTAAATTTGAAACCCTGCTCTTGTGTGTTCACATGTAAGTGTTGCTCCTTTAGATCAGAACCCAAAGCTTTCTGTTAAAGGATGCCTGAACAATGAGATCATGGTTGAAATGGACTCAAGTCAACTTTTTACTTAAACATTTTCTTCTGAACTGTCTCACTCCTAAATTGATTTTTTTTCCTGGTAGACTTTTTCTTTCTGGTCTCTGATGTAATCTCTCCTCCCCCAGTTGCTCCCGGTCTCACCCCAAAACCACTCCCTGTTCTTGTGCCTCACGTGCAGACACACACACACACACATACACACACTCACACACACACTCACAAAACACTGAGCACTGCTGGTGAACATAAATCAGGGCCTTTGAGGTTTGTTGGTGATTGCTATGCTCTTGTTTATTTTTGAGCACCTACACACATCTGTTTTGCATTGAGTTATTAATATAATACCGTATGCACATGAGGCCCACGGAGGGAGTTTAGCTTATAGTCTGTGTACATTTTGTTCCTTGTTCTCTCCCCCTGGAGGGGGTTGTATTTCTCAGTCAACAGTGAGGACAGGACTCCACGTGGCACAGCTTTTCCCCCCGTTTCTCACTCTTTTTCACATGGCTCGACACGAGCTGGTGAAAAATTACCTCAGGGTTTTTGCCACATAATATAAACTCCCTCCCAAGTGAAGTCAGGTTTTTAAATGTATCCTTTTATTTATTGTTCCACCAGCCTAGTAGGACACTGGGTTAGTGTCACTCTGAACACAGACATGCACAGACACGTCTTGGTCACTTCTCACTATTGCCACCATCTGCTGTGATTAACTGGTATTGCAGAGCACTGGATAAAAGGTCTTAACTGTGGGGGGTTTCAAAGTGTGAGGCAGAGGTGGTGTGGAGGGACCCAGGTGAGGCAAAGATACTGCATTAAGTAAAAGGTACAGCTGTGGCAGGCTGTTGTAACTTTGAATAGCTAGACTGGATATGTATTGCAGATATCTATAGATAATTTCAGATATCCTCAGTTCACATTGCAGAAATCTGTAACTGAATTATGACACGTTGTAATGCCAGTTTCACATATCAACAGTTAAATTCTGATGAGTCATAATTCAAGTTCAAGATAACTTCAATTCCTCTCAATTCAATAATTCAACACCCAGCCCAGCCTTAACCACATAAACATGTTGTTTTACCATCATGTCAGAGCAGCCTGAGGCCAAAGTTCTGGTTAATTTTGACCACAAGTCCTTAAAGACTGAAGCTCTCATTTTTCACAAACTCCTCGCTGATGAGCTCCTGCTGTTTTCTAACGATCTTGTCCACTACAGCCGCCGCCATCACTTATGTTCACACTGTTCTAATGCTTTGCTGGACCAGTATCTAATTGGAAACCTTGTGCAAGTTGCTTTATGCACAACAATTCATGCAAGCCATAATGATGTCTGAGATGTCTGCAACTATTATTTTGACTAGACAAAACTGCATTACAGACATCTCTATCGGTCGTTCTCATTGGTCACAATGATGTCATGAAATATAAATTCACAGCATATATAAAAAGTAGTCACAGTTAAATTACGACGAGTTGAAATGATGATGTTGTCTGCATTTTTAATTCCAGGTGGTCAAACTCGGCTGTTAAATGTTTAAACAGTTTGCCATAGGATTTAGCTCAAGGCATTTCAGTCCCCTTAGCGCCTAATTACCATCGTTAGCATTGAAAATCTTTCTCCTTCCCTAAGTTATAACTAAGTTAGATTTGAACACATGGAGCATACAAGCATTTTTCAGAGTCAGTGTGATGTCATTATCTCTGATGTCTGTAAATCTGCTTTGACATCTCCTCATTCTGCAGACTTTTAATGGCGCCAGTTTACCAAAATATTAACAAAGACAGAAAACAAGAAAGAAACAGGGGCTCAAGCTAAAGCCAAAAGTTACTCACTTAACCCTTGGGAGAATTACAATGTATGTCCTGTTTACATCCCCTAAACAGAATAATAATAGGAGAGACTGAATCTATCTATATATATATATGAACCTTTGTTACTGCAGTGTCCATGTATAATGTAGGAATTTTGGTGAAAAGGGACTCTCTGTGTCACACTTTGAAACCCCCTCTACTGTCTGAACTTTGTTACCAGTACAGATGTAAACACTGCATGTTTACCCTGTATTAATGACCTGCTTTGACTCCCGTCAGATCTCTCTGGAGACGGAGCGCCTGGGTCCTCGTCGTGTGGAGAGCCTGAGGAAAGAGGATGAGGAGTGGCAGAAGAAGGCTCATGCCGCTGTGCTCTCCATTCAAGACCTGACTGTCAAGTTCTTTGAAACCACGACTCGAGCTCAGAAAGGTAAACACAGACGGGAGGCGCTTCCTCTCTTAAATGTAGGACATTGTTTTTAATGTGGCCTCTGAACCTTTGTATTGAATGTTTACTTCATAACAAAGTGCCACAGAAATCATTTAAAACAAACATTCGCTCTCTGGTATCCGTAGCTCCAACCTCTGACATACCAAAGTGATTTTTTTTCACATCACCCCCTCACTCCTCAAGTATTTTAATCCTCAAACCATCTCAGCTATGAACTGGAAGGAAACATGTCAGCTGATTTTGCACAGAACATGCTCAGCTTAGAGTTGAAGTACTAATATAAAACACATTTTTTATTGTCTCTCATAGGGCTGCAGCTCCTCTGTCACGCAATCTGTTAATTATTTTCTTTTTTGTAGTCAGATTTTTATTCATTATTATTTGTATCTCAATAGCGCACACATTATCTCAGCATTGGTCAAAGGTCTGAGCTACAGAGAAAACACAAATTAAGTGTCAAAGATAAAAGATAAATCAATAAATATATACCTCTGTATGTATTAAGTAGCATTTGTTTATACTGCCGATACACATTTATTCTGACCATCGCTCACCTATTGTTGTGTAGGGGCAAGTTTATGTGCCTTTTCACCTTTGGATGGCTTTACTTGATCTTAGGTCAAGTAGTCTAACAGAAGCCTCCAGAAGCCACACAATTTCCTTAAGCTTTGCATTCAGCCTCTTCATTTGAAATACCCTAAAATCTCCCTGTATCATTGAGTTTTAGCAGGTGGTCTTTCATTAATGCAATTTAATAATGTAGATTCTTCAGCAAAAACGAAAAGGAATAAAGGAAAAGAAGCTCGTCCAACAGCTTAGATCTCTTTTGTCCATGAGTTAGCTTTTAGGCTGTGGCGTGTGTAGAAACAGGCCTTAGAAGTCCTGTATTTTAATACTGAACTAATCTCTTTAGTTATACATGATCACAACTTTGATATTTCTGGGCTACACCAAAGGCGATGTATGTATGTCCCAGTTGCCATTATTCAATTTTAGATAAAACCTTACAGTAATTTGACATTAATTATAAACTTATTGGTTGGTCTCAACAAAGTTGGAGCCTGTTAACTTAATTCTTTTTTTCTTTTTTTCTTTTTTTTTTTATCCAACCAACAATCCAAAACTAGAAAATATTCACATGCCAACGTCAGTCTCCTCATGAGAGCAGCTGACACCAGAGGTTTTTGGCATTTTTTCTCTCTTCTTGCATCCATAAAACTCCTAAAAACAAATTTTTGTTCAATAAAAATACACATTTTCATGAAAATATGCACTTCATGTGATAAAATGGCCTAGATGTCACTCTACACCTTTGCTGGCTTTGATATGCGCGGATATTTAATCATGCAAATTGGTCCCTGCTTCTATCCCCACCCACCCCGTCTCTGCTGGCCTGCAGCTAGAGCTGCCAACGACATACAATTCTGCTGTAAAACTAACCTACGGTACATGATGACAAGTTGTGTTGGTGGAATAATTCAGCCATACATGTTAGAACCGGAAAACTGAATATGAAAAACAATAATGATGCACAAAGCTCCACCCTGCAAGTTGACAGGATTGATTGTTAGGTTTGTTGCGTATAAAAACCCCAAATGTCTGAACCCAACTTTTCGAGACCGTCATTGGTACACTACAGTTTCAAGGTAGAAATACTCAGTCATGGCGCTGACTGCTTATTGCGCTCATGCTATGACTTCCTGTATATTAAAAAAAGACCATATGGACATGTTAACAAGGTCAACAAGGTTTCACTGGAGAAAGCCTTAAATACTAATCATTGCAGCTCTTGTGGATTTCTGACATCAGATGTGCTGTATGTGTTGTAGCTCTATATGAGCGGATGCGTGCCGACCAGAGGAAGTTTGGCAAGTCTGCGTGGACAGCAGCGGTTGATCGCATGGAGCATCTGCAGTACGCCGTTTCTAAAGAAACTCTGCAGCTGATGAGGGCCAAAGAAATCTGCCTGGAGCAAAAGAAACATGGCTTGAAGGAGGAGGTAAAACACAAAACACTGATGCAACTCTCAACCAAATTGATCACTGATGTGCACCAATCCATCTGTGAGTCTTAACTTTATCTGGGTGTGTTCTTAAAAAGCTGGTGATGCTCAGTGAGTTTGTCAGAAGCCACAATAACAAGACTTTAGTTCAGAGAAGGGAAAATGCAAGATAATGGCCGTGTTGGAAAATGACCTCATGGCTCCGGCATCCTCTAATGGAGGGAATAACATCCTGGTCTGCAAGAGTGGAAATGACTCACTGGGAATGACTGTCAGGTCAAATGTTTGCTGTACATGTGAAACTACACTAAAACTGCTCCGTCTGAGTTGTAATTTAGCACCTTGAGAGAGCATGAACACAGCCTTAGGATCAGCTTCCACCTGTGTGTAGAAACAAATGTACAATCAGGTTGTCCATTTGAAAATCACTCAGTCTGTGCTTTATGCCCTTTGGCCTGTGAAAAAGTAATGTTATTGTGGTGTTGTGGTTGTAGATGCAGAGTCTGCAGGGTGGTGAGGATGCCATGCTGCGTCTGGACCAGCTGGAGGCGCTGTACTACGAGTTACAGCTGCAGCTGTATGACATTCAGGCTGAGGTGCTGCGCTGTGAAGAGCTGCTGCTGACTGCACAGCTGCAGAGTCTGCGCAGGCAGATGACAGGTGAGACTCTGCTTTCATGTTTCACGTTTGTAGCATCAATGTGACAGACTTGTTTTATTGGTCTCTATGTGCCTTACTCTGTAAGGAAAATGTAGCATATCAGTGATACATGGGAAGATCAGAAAAATACCTCAAATATTTGAGGTACTTTAACCCTTTCTGCTCCTGTCACATTCTTACTCACTTTTCCCTGCAGTATAAAGTTGTTTGCGCCTCTATGGAAAAATGTTTTGTGCAGCGTGACACAGTTATAATACCATACATCATTAAAAACAGACAAACACAAAGGTTGAATTTCTTTGACTGCTTATTTTACAGAAATGTAAAAATAAACTGGAATCAGCACATACAACATTTTCCAAGTGTCTACATGTGTTACTAATACAGGGGAAAATGGTGACAGTACTTACTATAGAGCAGGGGTGTCAAACTGCGGTCCTCGAGGGCCACAATCCAGCATGTTTTAGATGTTTCCCTCTTCCAACACACCTGATTTAAATGATCAGCTCATCATCAAGCTCTGCAGAAGCCTGATAACGATACTGATCATGTGAATCAGGTGTGTTGGAAGAGGGAAGCATCTAAAACATGCTGGATTGTG
>OMNN01034558.1:0-26140 GCA_900302755.1 Chromis chromis | reverse complement strand
TGAAATAATTATATTTTTTTCTGATTTAGAAAAAAATAGTGTCAATTGTATAGGCAAACTTTGTAAAAGGACAAATTACCATTCATGAAAATATAGATTTTTGAAGTGGACATTATTTACAGTTTAGGCCTGTTTTCTTACAGTTGTTCTATAAATTAATACTTTTTTCTGTGATTTTACTAGGTATTATCTATAATTTAACAAAACAGGTCAAATCTGTAAATTAATCATATTTTTTTAGCAAGGGTGCCAAAAAATACATTTAAAAAATTATCAAATTACATAATACTAATGAAAAGAAAATAACAGTAAATATAAAAATAAATATTTTTTCAGCTAGTTTAAAAACAGTAAAACTGTGGTCTCACTTTGTAAATGAACAAATTACTATTTGTAAAAATACAGATGTTTAATGTGGACATTATTTAATACTTTCTTCCATGACTTTACTGGTTATTATCTGTAATTGACCAAAACAGGGGTAAAGAGGGAGAAAATAATAGTAAAATGTTCAAATAATTACAATTAAATTACAAACTTAAAAACTTTTTTCACATGTTCACTTTTTTTTTTTTTTTTACAGTGTGGGCATTAGTTACCTGTTTGGTTTTCAGATTGTGAGTGTGATTTATGTAAAATAGTTTATCTCACACTACAATTCCTTTAGAAATGAATATTGTTTTTATGTGTCTCTGTTGTGTTAATTTGCCTACCTACCTAACTAAGCAGTATTACTGTCACGCTGAGGTAAGGGGGGGTTCTACCTCTTCCACCATTCCACCCAGTATAGTAACTCCTCTTTAAGGGTACTTTTACACCATTGCTTGCATAAATATGTGATGCAACATGTAATACAGATGTACAAAGACACGATCCTGTTACACTGAGTCAGTCACATCCTACATCTCCTCCTGGTGCAGCTCCATGTGTTGCTTCCTCCTCCTTCTCCTCCAGCGCACCGGTTCCATTCAACTACACGGCGGCCGCTGATTGGCTGAGGAGCGCCGTCTCCCACTCTCGACCAATCAGCGTGGGCCACGGTGAGATTTTCGATCTACTTTTGTGGGAGCCGCAGCGGCAGCAGGCTGGTTGTGGTTGATTTAACGGAGCGAGGAGACGAACAGAAAGCAGCTAAAACCATGGGACCGCTTTTACTCGGTGAGTAACAACACCAGCAGCTTTTTAAACTCATATAAAGTGTCATTTTTACGAACGTGTAAACAATAAAGGCATGTTTTCGCTGTTGTTGGTTAGCTTGAGTAGCTAAGTGTAGGTGCAGAGAACAGAGCAGGGCCTCCGTTATCTTTGAATCAATGAATTAATAAACGTCAATTTCACTTGCTGTTACATAACTATAGGTAGAAACTGTATTTAAAGTAGGTGAATTAGTTTCCTGTCGCTGCTAATTTTAGCTAATGTTGTTGTTTCAGTAACTGAGCCCTCATTTGTGAGAGTAAACCTTGTTGTGTGTTGTGTTTCAGGAGTGCTGGGCTGCTCACTGGTCCTGTCTGTCCAGGCTATGTACTCATCCAGTGATGATGTTGTTGAACTCACCCCCTCCAACTTCAACAGGGAGGTGATCCAGAGTGACAGTCTGTGGCTGGTGGAGTTTTATGCTCCCTGGTGAGTCCTTCTACCTGTGGAGAGCATTATTCTGTGATCAGATCAACCAAGCAGTGCCTCAGTGATCGTAGTTTGAATACATGTAAATTATGGTTCAGTTGTAATTACCCCTCTTCACCGAAACATTAACCTTGTGATCGGAAGAGGCTGTGGGGGCTTGTAAACAAGGCTGGTGGCTCCTCCTCTATTACACAGAGCGCAATCTGGTTCGAAAGTGCTGAACACAGAGATTAAGCCAGTAGAAGACATATTTAGCACAGATAAAATCAGTCTGCATGCGCAAACACACACACACAGATGCCTTACAGACTAGGAGCAAAGCACATAAAAACCTACGTAAATGGAAGCTGGTAACTATTCACAGGTTCTGTAGCTGTTATGTTAAATTAGTTTTATTCATATTGCACCAATCCACAACACAAGTCATCTCAGGACACGTTATTTACGAAGTTCAAGACCTTGCAGCTCTGCAGCCAGAGATACCAGCATTGAGGACAAAACACAAACTACAGGAGAGAAGATACAGTATCCAGTATCCAAGTATCCAGCTGCTTAATTAATCCAGTTTATATCAAAATTGTAATTTAAAACAATGCAATTAATTAAAGGCTACAATTTCGGATATACATTTATCTAACTGTTATGTCAGTGATTTTAGAAAAATAATGTCGTCCTTGCTTGTGTCACGCTTTTGACGGTATATCATGTGGTAATGTCATCACATGTTTTAGATAGTTTACACAGTGTATAATGAATTAAGGCAAAATTATATGAAAAATTAAATTGCAATAAATGTCAGACAAATCCCACATTTCCGCATTTCTTTGTTGTCATTTAGCTCTACTGTACTGAAGAGCTCCTTATTAAGTCTATGTCTATTATAGAAGTACTTTGCCAGCAATTAAAGGCTTTCACCTTTTATAATTCAACATCAAAATTAGTTCGATTAATTATTGACTCCTTGCATCTCTTCTGTTTATCGCCACAGGTGTGGACACTGTCAGAGTCTGGCTCCAGAGTGGAAGAAGGCTGCCACTGCCCTCAAGGTAAACAAAACTTCTTCAGCCATCTTGGCATCAGTTAGTGGTTTCGCTTTAGACTGACTGACTGACTGACTGTTGTCTCAGCTTTAACACGATTATCGAATTCAGTTCACAGCTTTGTTTTACCTTTTTAAAAAAAACAACAAAAAAGTTTGAACAGTGGTAATGACCACAAACCAGTGGGCCTGTCATAATTATTACATAATTGCCTTTTTTTCTCCGAGCTGACCGCGATCATTTTGTAGTACTGCTGAAGTTGTTTACATTCACTTGTATGAAAACAGCTGGAACTAACTGAAATGTTGTATTTCAGTCACGATTTTCACGTCGTTTTCCTCTCCACCCTCGTCTTTTGCTTTAATTTAAAGGCACCAACTGTTAATCTTGAAATGCTTAATGTCTAATATTCGACCTACTGCATTTCAGTAAACATTTATTAGCATTAACTGTATTGATTTAGTTGCGAACACCACAGCAGCTCTGTGGGCACATTTTGGTTTTAAGCCAAATGAAAAAGGAGAACCTGGTAACTTGGAGGGGGCGATTCGTTGGATTTGCAGCACAAAGGTGGTGATCAAATGCACTAATAACACTAATGTAAAACTAAAAGTGGCATAAATGAACAGATATGAACAGAAAACGACAAATCATTAATCGCAGTGATTTGTATGACAGTTAATCATCTATTAAAATTTCATAATCGTGACAGCCCTACAGCTGGGGCGTTAAAATGTGGGCGAACTTGGGACCAGATCCAGATAATAACAAGACTCAGTTTATTTTGTGGATTGTGCTTTCCTGATCGTAGTTATCACCTCGAATAATATTCATCTAAACCACATCTTTTTACAATAACATAACAATTACATGTCAGGCAGTTGTTTATTGGCACACTAAACTCAGACTGATGTATCATCTTGTAATTAAACTTTGAGACTGCAGACCCCAACCTGTTTTTTTTTGTGAATGTTCTTCAGGGTATCGTCAAGATTGGTGCCGTAGATGCTGACCAGCACAAGTCAATGGGCGGCCAGTATGGCGTCAGAGGGTTCCCCACCATCAAGATCTTCGGAGCCAATAAGAACAAACCAGACGAGTACCAAGGTAAGTGCAATTTGTAAATTATTTGTAGTGAAATCCTGAAGTCCTACTAGGAGTTTTTACTTTGCAGAAGACATGATCTTTTCTTCTCTTTAGAAGAAAAGGTCATGTCGGTAAGACGCAAGTGCACTTCTTCCTTTCTTTAAAAATAACGAGTTTGCTTTTCAGGACTTGTTGGAAACTTTCACTGAAGTTATTAGGAAATAAACTTTCCTATTGGGTTCCATCTTACGGTTTGTTTTACACTGCAATGATTGAAATCTAAATCTCCTTCACACCTCAGGAGGACGCAGTAGCCAGGCCATCGTGGACGGAGCAATGAATGCTTTGCGCACTCTGGTGAAAGACAGGCTGAGCGGGAAGTCCGGTGGCTCTGGCTACAATAAACAGGTAGGGGAAGTAGTGAACCTGTGCGGTGGTTTTTAGTGGCTGTTGTGTGAGATTAAAAAGATAAAACCTGCAAGTGATTGTGGTTAAATAATACATACCTGTATTTTTGCAGAGCGGTGGTGGCAGCAGTGGTGGCAGCAAGAAGGATGTGGTTGAACTCACTGATGACAACTTTGACAAGCTGGTGCTGGAGAGTGATGATGTGTGGCTGGTGGAGTTCTTTGCCCCCTGGTGTGGACACTGCAAGAAGTGAGTTTTGTGCCTGACCATCCACAGCTGTAGGAAACAGTAAAACCCTCTCACTGCTATAGCAAACTATGGACACTTTTCTATCAACTCTAAGAGGTGCAGTTATAAATATGATACATACTGTATGTCTTGGATTCCTACTGCTGCCCCTGGTTAATGGAATTTTGTTTGTCCTCCTGAAAACACTGAAAACTGGCATTTGAAAAACTAATGGCAGTGTTTCTTGCTAGAAACAATGGCCCAGTAAGTCTGGATAATCCACAGACGTCACTGAGAATACTTCTATTACCTCAGTAGAATTAAATCCATATTAAAACTGTTCATTGAGGTCTGAGCTTTATCTCAAACCCCCCAAAATAGTCAGTTTTCTACATTTGAAGTCAGAATCTCAGAAGCACAGATGTTTTCATGTTCAAACACTTTTGCAATTCAATATTTTCAAGTAGTTTGTCATTTCAGTGACACTTTTTAATGTCAGTCATCTTAAAAGAAACTACAAGTCTCTTATTTTCAATTGTGAATTCTGTACTTTAGAAAAAACTCCTTGAATATATGATGAAGATTTTTTTTTTTCTTTACTATCTTTCTCCTCCTTTGTCAACAGCCTGGAGCCTGAGTGGGCAGCTGCAGCCACAGCTGTCAAGGAGCAGACCAAGGGCAAAGTCCGCCTGGGAGCTATGGATGCTACCGTTCACCAGGTTGTGTCCGGCCGCTACGGGGTGAGTAAGGACTGACAGAAACTACTTCATTTTTCCAAACGCAGAAAGCATTTTATTTTTCAGTGCAAAATGGCGGTAAAGGTTCAACTCAATTTACATGCCAAATTAGTTGTTGAGCTCTGAGTTGAATCAGTTTTGCATTCAAGGCTTTAACCTTGAAAACATGCCTGCTTGTAAACTTTGAAAGTCTCAAACATGATGTGAACGTGATTAGTTTAAATCTTGTTCTATGTATTACATACTGCCGTTGAACAATGAATTAAAGTCTGTGCTGCTTTTTAGAAGAATGTCTGTTAATGTTCAAGCAAAGCTATAAAACTATGTTTGTACTATATAGTGGGTCAGGCCGGCCGTACTAATTAAACGAGGATGACTTTGCCTGAGGGAATCCAGCTTCAAAGTCAAAGCTGCATATCTTAATTCCTCTTTTAATTTGCATTTCTTGCACCACATCATCCTGCTTCAACTAAAATCAAAGCAATATATATATATATTTTTTTTTGTGCATCCAGATCCGCGGATTTCCCACCATCAAGATTTTCAAGAAAGGTGAGGAGCCCGAGGACTACCAAGGAGGTCGCTCCCGTGGAGACATTATTGAGAGGGCTTTGGATCTGTTCTCTGACAACGCCGCTCCTCCTGAACTGCTGGAGGTCAGTACACATGTGTACATTTATATTAGTTATTTATGGATACTTGTCATGCTGGAATTAGACACACATCTGAAGATAATAATTAAAGTCACAAACTACAATAGAAAAGTCATGATGTCAGATTTTCAGCACACAAATATTGTGGACATAAGAATTCCTGTTAATGATATTAATGTGTTCTATGGAAAAACTGAAAAAATAATTATGCTATGAGTCAAATTCATCTTTAATTTTATGTCTCTTTTTTAATGAATGAATTGCCCTCAAAATACAAGTATAGGAGGTGGAGAGAAAATCTGAAACCATAACTGTCAACCAGATAGTTAATGGCACTGAATTATTTTCAGTATTATGATATATGCATTAATAACATCATCTCTACATTTAATTTTTGAAATATTAGCGTTGTCGTCAGTACTGGTATATCATAACATCCCTAGTCCACAAGATAATTACCTTTTTAAATATATAATTTGCAACAGTGTGGTTTAACACTTCAAATCTGTCTGTTTGAGCACAAGCTGCAACACCAGACAAGTAAAAAAAACTTCAGACTAAATCCACACAATATTCAAAACACTAAGTCCTCTCTGAAGAGCTGCACAATCTCTAAAATTAGACCTAAAGGGGTAAAACAGGATGTTATGCATCACATTATAACTCGCACTGAGCATTAACAATATTGTGTCTGTATACTTGAAATAATGAAGTGAATTCACATAAAATATTAAAATTTTTGTCTCTCAGATCCTCAGTGAGGACATCTTGAAGCAGACCTGTGAGGACAGCCAGCTGTGTATAATTGCTGTCCTGCCACACATCCTGGATACAGGTGGGACCACACACACGACATGTTAATTTAAAAAAACAATTTGCCTTAAAGAACACAAATGTGGAGTCATTAGGGCCTTACAATACATCTGTGCCTACAATTCTCAGGAAATTTTACTTGTCGTGTAATAAGAAGCTCCGCCCTTCATATGTAGGGATAAATCACACACAAAACGTAGGATTTGACAGCAATATTAGTGGCATTAACTCTTTGTCATTCCTGAATCGCTCCCCATCATCTGCTGTCCTTGTATCTGAACAGGCGCAGCTGGTAGAAATGGCTACCTGGAGGTGATGGTGAAGATGGCTGAGAAGTACAAGAAGAAGATGTGGGGGTAAGGAACTGAAACCAGCCATGGGTTATTATTCAAATAACTAGTTGTGACTGGAACTAATGGTGTTGTTTCCTTCCTGTCAGCTGGATGTGGACTGAGGCAGGGGCTCAGATGGAGCTGGAGGCCTCTCTGGGTATCGGTGGGTTTGGTTACCCTGCCATGGCTGCCATCAACACACGCAAGATGAAGTTTGCTCTGCTCAGGGGATCCTTCAGCGAGACTGGCATTCATGAGTTCCTCAGGTAAAGGCTGCAATTCTGTGATGATTTTTTTTATACCACCACAAGAATCAAAGCAGAAACTCCACCCAGAGTAGGCTGAACGGTTGCACTCTCATGGCTTATTTTCTTTTCAGGGAGCTTTCTGTGGGCCGCGGCTCAACTGCCACACTGGGAGGTGGTTCAATGCCCAAGATTCATGCTGTTGAAGCCTGGGATGGCAAAGATGGACAGGTGAGTGGGAGTGTCACAGTGTTTACTAATGTATGTAAGAACAATCACAGGTTAGAGGCCGTCACCGAAACAGCTTTAACCCTCTGAACCCCAGAAACCACCAGCAGGTATGAAAATCATGTTAGCCAACACTACAGCACTTATCATAGAAGGACACTGAAAGAATCTTTCTAATGGTCCCTGAGCTACTCATCTGTGACACACTGCTCTGTCAGAAAATTTACCAAATCTAAGCTTAAAATTGTGATATTTCATCAAATTCACTTAATTGTACCTGTCTCTTTTTAGATTTTGTAAAAAAAAAAAAAAAAATGCTTACACTGAAAACATAAAAAATCCTGCAGTCCTTGACACAAGCATGAAGCCATAAGTTACTCAGCTGGTACAACAGTCAGGTGATGAAAGTTCAGACTTTTTGGCTGAACTGCAGGCTGTGTTGACACAGAGTAGATATGAGGCAAGTCTGGAAACTATTTTAAAAATGCACGTGGTAAAATATCTATAGTATGTAGATTGTTCCCCTATACTGATAACACCTGGGTGCATTTGGAAAAATACTGTATATGTTTTTTCATGGCATTACATCTTTGTTACACTGCACAGAAAGCATTTTTGAGCTTTCTCTACTTCTAGCCATGGTTGTGCTGTTTCCGTAGAGGTGCAGGAAATTATTTTTGTAGTGAAAATTGGGCCCACAGTGAGTAAAAATATGACGGGAAACACAGAAACTGCTTGGGGTTCAGTTGGTTAAAAGATTTGTTAGTCCTCAAGGAAACATACAATATAATAAATATGAATGTAAACAAAAATTGTTTACAAAACTACATAGAGAACATCTATAGATGGACAGAAAAGGTTCTCATATCTGTGACTGTTACAGCTGTTTGGGGGAAGTTTGCACCTGCAAGTGTAAAAGGGGGAAAAAGGCCCAGACACTGCTTGGGGTCTAGACTGTTTAATTCACACTGCATGTTTTAGTACACCTTTCTGCCCAGCATGAACCTACAGTTATTACTCTCGCACTGTGCGGTTAGATCAGCTGGATCATGATGTGCTCAGAACGAACATAAAAATGGAATTGAGTGAATGAATTTGACGGGGACCAAACTGTTATGACCAGATGAATGGATTGGTGAATCCCCAAAACGACAATGCGCGTGGAGTGCTCTCATTCAAGGAGCCATAAACCAGCAGGATATGGCAGAAATTCTTCTAAAAAGTAGTTTAAATTGTGGCTTTATCTGTTAGGTGTATGTCTAGCATCATAAATGAAACCCATACCAGCTTCTTACGCCTCTGTACTGCAAATATGCACTGTAACTCCACTCTTATGTAATATTGCAGGTGCAGTGTTCTCAAAATAATCCAGATAACGTTTCTTTTCCCACAATTGGCTCAATTTAGAAATCTTTGAACAGCTTATCAGCAGTGTTGCTAACAGCTTGTCTATATTTTACCCTTTGTCTCCAACTCAGCTTCCAGAGGAGGAGGAGTACGACCTCAGCGATGTGGACCTGGATGACGACTTTGAGAAGACCGAGTTATGAGTCCAGACAGGCCGGGATCTGATCCAGACTGGCTCGGCTGGATCTGGTCTGGTCCAGTCCTGCGCAACCCGCCTCCCCTCTCCTGTGGACGAATGGGAGGCCCGGACGCCCAGTTACTGAAATACTCCAGAAAAGACACATGAGAGACACCTGCAGTTTCTCACATCATCTTTCAGTCATGCGGGGACAGGAGGGAGGGGAGCCTGCGTCGTGTCCCTGGAGTGAACTCTTTCTCACGTACCTGCTGAACGTATGAAGCTGCATATTTATACAGCCGCCGCCAGCTGAGGAGAGGAGGGAGGAGGTTCTGAATGTCACACTTCAGCTGTTCATTCAAGTCTTTTTCAAACATTGCTCCCCCTCCCCTCTTCAGCCGCCCTCGAGCACCTATTTTAAGATGTGGACTTGTCAAAGTAACACTTCAATGTCCAACCTGATGTGACTTAACATGTTTTTTCTCTTTTTTAACCAGTGAATGAGGATTGTGGTGGGTCCAAGACAAGGGGATACTGTGGGACTTCTTGTGTAGATTTTTCTTACACGACTTTATTTCAATTGTGTGAAAACAAAATGACATTTTTGTTACAAAAATAAAAAGGAATAAAAACAATCACGGGCTTCTTATTCACATAAACTGTTACAATATCAGAAAAATCACTGAGCGCATGCAATACCGAATGCATATAGAGATTGCTCAAAACACCAACCTGTGCCTTTTGAAGCTACAGTTGATATCCTGGACAACAATAAGCCATATTTCAACAGTTAAGTTGAATCAAATTATACTAAGTGAGTTAATTAGTTTCCTCTTAGTGTAACATAATGGGTTGTCATAATACTTAAAAGCATATAATCCAGTCAGTATAAATATGATATGGCACTTCACTTAAGGAAAACAATGGGTAGAAACCATTTCAAGGCAAAGAGAGCTTTGGAAAAGCACAAACACAGGACAACTTAGCTAAAAGCACTTCATAGTCCACCGAGACGGAGCCACATTAACGAGAGAAGTATACATTAATGTAAACAATAAGACATGGAGTGTTAAAATGAAAGGTTTCTGGTGAGACGGGGTGGTGACGACCAAGGCTCTATTGGATAAACAGCATAAAGCTGGATGCATGTGTTGTAGAGTGTGTGTCCGTCATTGTCCAATATGTCCTCAGAACTGACGCGAGGCTCCCTGATCTGACTGCAGCAGTCTGACAATGGACGGGTCGCTCTTGGCACCTTTAATAAACTCCTCCAAAGACAGTCTACCTGTACAGCAGAGACCAAAAAAAGAATCTCCTGTCAGCCGCAGTAAAACGTGACAGTGAATCATGCAGAAACCACCCACGAGAATCAACAAAAAAAAGCTTCTGATGTTCCTTTTGAGCTCATGTGACAAGTATAATCACCGCTGCCCCAGATACAACAGAGCAGACAAAGTACACCATGTCTTTTTAAGTGAATTACAATGAACTCACATTAATGTTGAGCCATTTATAGCTGTCAGCTCACAGCAGCCAGCAGGTGATGTTGTTGAGCTACTTTCATGTAAACCCAGTAATTCATTGTGAGAAATGATTAGTGCTTTTCTAAGAATGGGCGATGCAATTTGTTTAAAATTACACATAAATGCAATTATTTTAAGAATTTGAAAATAATTATTTATTTCAGTAACTAATTGCAATGTTATTTATTTGAAAATTAATTTAAAAATAATTGAGAAATACCATTTACACGATTGCCACAAACCAACTGTATGACAAAATGTATTTAGAATTATATTTATTTATATCTTATCAAAATAAAATAAAATAAAATTATTTTTTCTTTTGTAAACTCAATAAACATAAAGGCTTTTTAAGAATTATTAAAAATAAATAAATAAATCAGTAGGTGATTGCAATGTTATCAATTCTGAAATTAATTTTTAAAATAATTAAAAGATACCATGTACAAGACTGCAACAAACCACCTGTATGATGAAATTTATCTTAATAAAATCAAACAAATAATATCAATAAAATAATAATATTAATATTAATATTTTCTCTTCTGTAAACTCTGGGAGTTGGGACTGTTTTGCCAAAAAGACATCAGAGTGTGTATTTTCTATTGCCTAAAAACTTGCAACAGCATTAAAAGCTATTAAAAAATTGCACTATTACACTAATATTTCACATTTTACTTACAGCAGTACAATAACTTTAAAGCCTCTGAACTTTAGTAAGCAGTGCAAGGATTAAAACTGACAATTACTGTATTTAAATTTGGATTATTCTACCACAAATCTGAAAATGGGGGCAACGGTGGCACAACAGGTTAAGCCCCTGACTACTGATCAGAAGGTCAGGGGATCGAACCCCACTGTGGCCACTGTGGGCCCTTGAGCAAGGCCCTTAACCCCTGACTGCCCCTCCGGGCGCTGCACCGCGGCAGCCCACTGCTCCTTGTATGTATAGTAGGATGGGTAAAATGCAGAAAGTGAATTTCCCCAAGGGGATTAATAAAGGTTAAATTATTATTATTATTAATACATTAATAATAATTAAAATAAACAGTAAATCATGGCATTGCTTTGCTCAGAATAACCATAACTCTCTGTCAAAATTGAGTTTTGGTGGATTTACCCTCCGCTGCAGCTGTAGTAGCTGTAGGCCTGGCCTCTGGGATCATGTGATGTTATAAAACTTCAGTCTGAGACACAGTTTGACCTTCAGACTTTCAGAACCTTCTGCGTCAAAACAAACCGAGCTGCCATCTGAATATCCCTAAATATCTCAGTGAGCTGTCACATGTGGAACACATTCAGAGCAGCAAGGCCTGGGAAGTGCTTAGCACACATCACGAGTGTAACATCACCTTTTTACACTAAATGTCAACCCATCGGCATCGGAGTGAATCAGCAGGCTAAGATGCAAACCGCAAAAGCTCTTAATGGTACTTGTGAGTTGTGTTCATGTTATGTCATGTTGTTATATGATATCCTGTTTCTCTTTTCATCTTTCATCTTCGCTGTTGCTCTCCAAATTGTTCTGTGGTTCTGTAAAAGGACTATTACATAACTAATCTTTCATGATACTTTCTTTTTGATGCGACTGTTTCTTTTCTAACTCCATTTATAGCCATGTAACCTTTGTCCAGAACACTGCTGTATTAGTATACTTATTTTTCACATTTCCCTTTAAGCCCTGGTGTATTGCATCTTTGTGTTTATGGAAAACCAACATGCTCATTATATGCACAAAAAGTACTTCTGAGCTTCCACCTATTCATTCCAAAGCAAGAAGCACGTGTGATCAAAGCATCACTCATGCTTTTCCTATTTATAGTAATAGGCTGCTATGATATCATCTCACAAAAGGACACACATGCACAGGGAACATTCACACAACACACCAGTCTTACCATCATTGTCAATGTCCATTTGTCTGAAGATCTTATCTGTCCTCTTCTCCGGTGTTGATTCATCCTCGGGCATCTTCATCACTGATGACACCATCTTGTAAATTGCCTACAAAAGAGGGTGATAATGATTGCTGCCATGTGCATATTGATTCTGCTGGCTGTCTGTGTGAAGCTTTTAGGCAGCGAAGATGGAAAATAACTGTTCCCACCTGACATAGTTTTTATGTATTGTCTGAATGCTCCAACCTCTTTTCTGCTGCTGCCTGATAATGACGGTGCTCTGACAACTAAAGATCCTGCTGTTCCACTGGCAGTAATTTGTTCTTAACAGGTTTTCCAGATGCATGGCTACGCTGTGTCTATTTTACAGCTGTATATTTTAAAGCTACACATTTTATATCAAGTAAGATATTTGGCTCTGATGAGAGAAAGATGTTTACTGAAAAACAGAAGCATTTTACAGTAACAAAAGTACAGATGCTTTAGTGTTGTTGTTTTTTTCACACATTCATTTGTATCCACAAACACAACGGACTGAGCCAATATTGATATGGCCCTGCAGGCTGCTCAGCTCACCATATTGGAAGAGTAAATATAGCCGCAGTGATAAGACAACAGAAAGGGCAGCCTGCATCCATGATGGGAGGTGAAAATATCTTATGATTTCAGACCTGCGAATGATGACTGAACCTCAAAGTAGCTGTTACTAGAAAGCTAAAATACACAGGACACTCGGAGATGAAATGGTGCATTGATTATTCAACAGAAAAATCAACTATGATTGATATTTTTACATTTACATCAAGCAAAAACAGCAAAACGATAAGTTTCAGCTGCTCAGACATGAGAGATTTACTGCTTTTGTTTGTCACATGTGATAGTTAAGCAAATATCTTTGAGATTATTGATACGACAAAACAAAACTTTAGAGGATATCACCAGCTCTTGGTGTTTCTGGGTAATGCAGGCACAGCCAACTGTGGCAAGACTCTGAAATTTCAGTGAGTAACCACAAAATCTTGTCTCAGTTCTTATGGAAAGTGTAATGGGTATTTTCCACTATTTCATTTTATTTTACAGCCAATTAAGACACTGAATTGAGATTATTTGCAGTCCTACCAGGGATTTATTTAGTCATAATTCTTATTTTGCTGTGTAACTAGATTTACATTTTGAAAAAAACACCAAAGGACCCAAAACATAGTTTTCTTTTCTTTTCACCTCAGATTTTCAGTTCAGATTTTTAATACATATAAAGGTGTGATGGAGTAAAACAAGTAAAATGTTTTAAATTTGCATTCCTCATTCCACATTTTAAGGTCTGTATGAAAAGCAGAGGTACGGCTAGAACCTCTTCAGATCACATTTATACCTGTGATGATGCAGCTCCTGACTCAGACCAGATAAGAGACTCACATAAAGAGCCCATACATGCATGAAAGTATGAGGCATACATTTCATAATACGTCCTTACCTGAACTATCTCCAGCATCTCTGCCCGGCTGATGTACCCGTTCCCGTCCAGGTCATACATGCTGAAGGCCCAGCGCAGCTTCTGCTCCAGCCCGCCGCGAGACGTCACACTCAGGGCGATGATGAACTCCCTGAAATCAATGGTGGCGTCGCCGTTGGTGTCGAACGTGCGGAAGACGTGCTCGGCAAACTTTGAGGCGTCTCCGTAGGGGAAGAAGTTGGCGTAGATCTTCTTGAACTCCTCCACGGTGAGGTGGCCAGTGGGACAGTCCTTCAGGAAGCCGCGGTACCACTCCTGCAGCTCGTGGTCGGTGAACTCTGTGTTTTCTCTCAGGTCGTTCAGGACCTCGGGCCGGAGCTTGCTGTTCTGTTTCCCCATGACCACGGCACTTTCACGGGCAGGCAGGTAGCTGGGCTGGTGCTTCTACCTTCTTCTTCGGTTCACTCCTCCACTCTCCCTGTGCTTCCACTTTCCACGACGCCGGCTGCTCGGCTTCCTCTGCTCCTACGGGGGACCAACAACCCTCATTAATATCCTTGTGTGAACATCATTAAAGATTCATGCGTTCAATAATTCCTCCCGGTTTTCTGCGGCAGTTTATCATAAAACATGTGCTGGAGATGCTTCTCAGGCAACAAAGATGAAAATCTGCAGAGTTGAGACAGTGGTCATGCACGGGAAAAAAATAAGAGATGTCATCGGGACGCTATGTGTGTGTCTGGATATGTGTGTGGTGGGGGGCGGCCTGGTCTCCGTGGATACAGTATTAATCCTCTGGCACGGTGATAATATATCGACCCTTCACTGCATGATAGAGGGACAAGTGTCCTGGGGCATTGTAATTCTCAATAAAGCCACTTTCTAAAAGGTCAGGCTGATACTGACTGTTGTTACTGAGAAGGCCAGACATTTACCTCGATTTTAATCCCCGACCTTCATGGGCAAATGAATATTCTGATTGATTTTAAGCAGCTGGTATTCATATACGGACTAAAGAGAAGCACAATGATGGCCAAAACATACCAATGCAAACAAGGACACTAACGCATCTGACCACCTGGGCCTATTCACCTATTCAGACAAAACACGCGTTCTGTTTTGTCTGAATTCTGTTTCCATGGTTATACTCTGCAAAATCTGTTTATTCATGTATGCAGGGGTAATTCATGACTGGGGATATGAGGGCGCATAAACACAACACATCCAGAATAAAACTCATAATAAACAGCATAATATTATTATTCGATGAGACACCTCGCTGATGAAGCAGATGCAAACATGTGTGGGTTAGTAAGCAAAAAGGTTACGACACTTGGAGAGAAAATGTGTATTTTTATGTTTGACACGATGTCGTGGTGCAAGACCTTATAACCAAATAGAAGGAGAAAACATCTGTTTAGTGTAAACTTTAAAGTGTTATGAAGACACCAATTTATGGGCAGCTTACAAGAGGACAATACAATAGATCTGTCTGTGTATCCTTCTGAGTAACCTCAAATATTTTTAGCATTAGCCATGTAAAATTCTTATTTCAAGAGACTTTTAGTGTGAAAAAAGAGAAAGTAAGTAAGTAAATTCATTTGTAAAGTGCTTTTTGCAGACAAAAGGTCACAAAGTGCTTTACAACAGCGATAAAATACAAACAAACACAGAAACAATAAAAAGACTACTTGAGCTAAAAATGCAAAACTGCACAATATATAGTCAAAAGCACAGTACACAGCAAAAGAAACACACAGTAAGTAAATAAATAAAACAAGTACAGGGCTAGTGAATAGAAATTACCCAAACGCCTGTCTAAACAGGTGTGTCTTTAGCTGGCTTTTAAAAGACACCAGAGACTCAGCAGACCGTATAGGCGCTGGCAGAGCATTCCAACATTTAGGTGCTATGGCCGCAAAAGCTACATCACCTCCTGTCTTGAGGAGAGTCCGAGGGACAGACAACAAATTTAACGTATTTGACCTGAGGGATCGAGCTGACTGGTGGGGATGGAATCGCTCAGCAACATAAGTAGGAGCCTGATCATTTAACGCACTGTAGGTGATAGTTAAAATTTTGAATCGGCTCCTAAATGTGACAGGGAGCCAGTGAAGGGATTTCAGTATTGGGGTAATATGACAGCGTCTACTAGATCTAGTTAGTAGTCGTGCAAAGAAAGAAACGGCCACAGATCCAGTATATTAAAAAAGCCGTCATATACAAAAATAAAATAATGGATTGAAGCAAGTGACTATTACGCTTCTGGAAGAATTGGGGGAAAAAATGGCCAAAAAATGAGCTAATCTTTTTCATGTATCTGGTAAAAATGTGAGTGGGAGGGACAGAAAAGAGAGATGTGTGGGGGTTGGGAGGAAGAAAGAATGGAAAAAGTATGACACATACAAGAAAAACTATTTCCAGCTATGCTACGAGAACCGCTTTGCTAATACCAGCAGTTCAATTATGTAATAATCCTTCTGAATAACACCTCCACTCCTCTGTGTTACCTATAATGAATTTATGGGAGAGAGATGTATTATCCCCGTGTCCTCTTTCTTTCAATTACTGAGATCCCACCGCTCCTGTCATAATGGCAGCAGAACAATTCTATCTGTGCAAGAACAAACTAGAGCGGTGGGAATTTGCATGAGGTCTTTTCTACGCACGGACTTTGCTTTCGTTTCTTGTAATTGTCACACAGGTGTAATTTCCTGCAGTTTTATGAATCAGTCACAGAGTAACATGAGAGGCAGGCTGGATGGAGAAATGGCCGGTGACGCAAACTCTTCACAATGCTGCTCAGGGTTATGGATGGAAAAGAAATAAAGGTGGGCAACACATTAGTATAATTTACTTCTTGCTCCAGTTTTCTTCTTTATGCATTTTTCATTATAAAATCCAGAATTCAGTAAAAGACACAGCAATTCTATTAATGTTTGAAATGCTAACAAGAAACATTCTATCATACTTTAGGGCAGGGTTTCTTGTATGGAAGAGGTTTTTGGCATTCTCAAAGGAAAATCACCAGCACCAAAGTGACATTTTTTGCTCATCAAATGGTCAGAAATAACAGAAAATGCATAGATTTCTGTCAAATAAGGAGAAAAAGACTCATTGCCTTTACTGTGTGTAGACTGATCATGCTTACAGTCATGAGTTAATTACCAAAGACCCCTTCTGAGCCTGGAAAAACCCTGCTAGGGCTGTGACTATTGCATGTCCTGTCATTAAACAATGATCTCCACCACTCAAGAACACTAGTAACAGTAGTTTGCCATCAAGAATACCAACAGAGGTTTTAAAGATTTCATTTTCCCTAATTAATATGCAGTTTTCTTTTGCAGCATGGCACATAAACATCTGATCAGATCATCTACTCCTCTTAATGGAGCACCTGTGGCATAAGTATGAAGTTTCTGTGAATGTTCTTGAGTTATCACACTAACAGGAATGTGTCTACAGAGTAATAAAGTCATGGAATAACAGAGGTGGGAGACTTACGACAAAGAAATGTCCTGCATAATAGGGGTGAAGCAGGTGTGATGTGGTGATGGGCTATTACTTGTGACTTGTCAATCACATTGAGCGGTGGGAGGGACTTTGCTTGAGTGATTGATGACTACAGATAAAGAAAGGCCACGGCATCAGAGCTGCAGTCGAACACATTTAAATAAATGTATTTTTCAGGAATAAGCTAAAGAAAAACAATGATACAGATAACTGAAAAAATGCTGAAAGTTGATAATTGCGGGCGCGCCGATAGCTTAGCGGTTATGTTGTGCGTCCCATGTGCAGAGGAGTAGCGGACGTGCCCTTCTCCACTCTCTCCTTCCTGTTTCTGACTCTATCCACTGTCTTCTCTAATAAAGGCATAAAAAAGCCCAAAAATAAATCTTAAAAAAAAAAGGAAAGTTGATAATTGTTCAAACCATACTGCACACCATGCAGCATGGTTTCAGGAAATTGAAAACTTACACTATATGGTTTGTGTGCAAATTAATTTACGAAATACATTAGTTCAGATTTGTTCAAACATTCTGAAAAAATAACAAAAACCCATTCACACCGTTGCCAAATGAGGCCAAACTTGTTTTCAACAACTACACCAAACGCCACTGAGGCTCATTACAAAGTTGTTCATTTTGCAGTTGAGCTGCAACAATAAGTAAATCAATCGATTACTCTGCAACTATTTAAATAATTGCCAAATACTTTTAATCAGTTTGAGCATTTTTGTTAATGTTGAAATTCTGTCATTGTAGCTATCTGAATGTGAATATTTTCAGTTTTTTTCCACCTCAATGACAGTAAACTGAATATCTTTGGGTTGTAGAGAAAACAAGACTTCATATTAGGCTTTCTGAAAAACTAATCAACATTTTTCACCATTTTCTGGCATTTTATAGACTAAGCAACTAATCAAGACACAATCAACAGGCTACTCGCGAGTGATTGCTAGTTGCAGCCCTTTTTTTTTTTACATGTATTTGGTCATGAACCAAACTATTAGACATTAAAAATTGACCTGATGATGGTGTTAGATGAAATGTCAACAGTTATTAATTCAGAGGAGTACATGAACTTATGAACCATTTTTTGTGCCCATCCATCTAATTTTTGTCCAGACTTTTCCCTCAAGACCACAATCGTCCACCTCTTGGTGGTGCTAGAGAGTCATGGAATCAGCAAAGTCATCAGGATTCATCCTCTGGTCATGAAAATAAGTGGACGTGGTACAAAATTTAACTAAATTTAATGCAAATATATTTGATAATTGTGACTAAAATGTGGACTGAGTTTGAAGACCATCACTGCTAGTAGGCTGCTAGTATAAACAGTTTAGTACACAACCAATGCATTTTAAAATGATACCACACTGCCAGACAGTAGGATTACGTGGTGTTTTATCTAACTCTGCAGCAGGGTAGTGCGCATTAAGTAGCAGCAGTGACCAACTATATTTCGAGAGTGTCGTATCATGTTTGCTGCCTGCGTTTTAACAGGGCTACAGTATAAATCACACACTGGCCTGCAGGCTCGACCATCGTCCTTCCGCTCTAACACACAACAGGATGAGGAAGCGGCAGCACCTCCTCAGCTCTGGGTCACATGGACTTTTCCAGGACAGCTCAGTGTGCAGGCTGAGCTGGAGCAGACATAAATATGGGCGTTGCTATTTATTCCCTCAAACACACGAAGCCACATGAAACCCAACAGATTCCACCCTGGAAAAATTAAAAGTGATGTCCTGAGGTCTGAAGAAGCTTTGAAGTTAAATTAAAAGTTCACCTTCAAGAGGAGACACTTGAGCAAAAGACAGTAAAACAGTGTATGCTGTGGTTGATGTAATACAAACATACTTACATAAGGCAGAGGGCTGAAAACAGTTTTACAGATTTAAGTGACCTCTAAAAAACGCTCCTTAAAGCCGAAACAAAACTTGAGCTACTGCAATTGTTGGTCTTCGAGAATTTGATCAAATAAATTTCTCTGCAAGTCTGAAATATAAACAGTTGCCTTACAATTGATATTTCAAGCACATGTGGACTATTGTTGCAAATACACTGCTGGATTTATTGATGTAAGTCCTCGCTGCAGGGACTGTTTTTCGCCTCAGGACATGACGCAGTTAGTTGTGTGCTGCTCCACTTGTGCTTATAAAATGCAAGCAATTCCCATTTACGCATACAGGTTTGCATTTGGGACGTCACAGGACGTTTTATAAGTTTTCACAGCTGAGGCAATTCTGGTGTCTTTTTTTAAATTGCTACGTGCCGGACTGGAATATATTTTGCGATGCAGTCAAAAATAGCTGCTTCCCTAAAACTTATTTCGCAAAGAAAGTCACGTTCTCCCTGCCTCCGCCGCTGGAGTTGCAGAGAAAGTTTGTAAGCTGAACACAGCCTGTGAACATTGCTTGATACACAACAGCCCCTCGAGATGGCCATTCCACATTCGGTGTTTGAAATTCCCCTCGATTACACAGCAACAGTCTCTCTCCTTGTCCCCAACCCCCATAGCCATCCCTGTTCTGCACAGTCCACTTTTTCCAGTGAGTTCCCTCCCTAATGAGACTGTTGCGCACAAGCTCTGGTGCCGCATGTATCGCCCTCCCCAAGGCTACACTGGGGTCCCTGTAAACCTCTGACCAGTTTCACTGCTGTTTGCTGTTCTCAGGCTCACCTCATTTCCTGTGCAATGTTTTGTCAACACAAAGACAAACTTTATTCTTTTCCCAGATGCTCATTACTTCATGCACAGCAGAGAGCAAATTCTAAAGGAAAAGGGGGAGATGAAGGGTGAGTATGTTCAAATAAATACCAACACTTTTGTGCACATGTTGGGAGTTGGGCGGCCACAATCCCAGTACATGGAGATTGGTACACAGCTGATAGAGCTCATTAAGATGGTGCACTAGCTAGTGAATACAGGAAACTAAATACACAATATACACTGGTGTCAAAGTTTTAAAAAATACTCAACTTCAAACTAAATGCAAAAAAAAATTTCTTTGGCCAAGGTACAGAATCAATTAACTGTCATTTAAAGTAATTTTTGAAGCAGAACGATCACTGTTCCCAGCTTCTAAATTGTGAATTTTAACTAATTTTCTCAAGTGTTGTCCACATATACATGAGTTATTTTTAAAACGTAGCTTCTTCCAAGTGTTACGGCCTTTCGACACATTATTGGGTCACTGAAAATTGACCTTTTGGACCTTCTTCCAAGATGAAGACGGTGAAAGGGATTGCATTGGCTCCATTCACACCTGGCCACAACAAGCCATAACAAACCCCATTGTGAGGGGGAAGGACCTAACGACTCACATAATAAGGCGAGGGGCAACACTCACCCAGCAGGCAAAAGCTTCAATAGTGTTAATGGATCCTGAAGAGTATAAAAATCTGGACCTCCCAACCAGTCAGTTTAGAACTGATGAAACCTCTTGGATAAGAGGTGAAACGTCTACGACAAACTCAAGCATGTTCAGATGCTACGATTGAAACTACGAGGATAACCATGACATGACCTGGATGACTGAGAACCTTCACAGACAAGATGAAGACATTCAGAAACCTTGTTTGCAGTGTTGACATGCAGAGTGTGGGCTGTCACCCCTTTTCTTTACATGAGGTAATTTTGTACCAAAATAGTACTGGCGCTAACCTTGCTGGACTTCCTGAATGTGTTTACACATAAATGTACAGTTACTCTTTCACTATACTGAGGAACAGAAGCATCAGAATCAGTCCACACAAATGATTCCTGCCTTGGTAGCCAACTGGAACTGGTAAATAGCTTTTGTTTCTGGCTTCTGATTGGCCAACACGGCTTTACTCTTGACAGCTCTTTTGCGTTTTCATGTGGATGGAGATTTATTTAGGGGGGATAAAATCTTTGTACATGTGGACAAAGCCTAATATTCACAATGTAGAAGCTATTAGCAAGTAGAAACTTCTTCGTCTTCTATGACAGTACAGTGAATATTGTTAAGTTTTGAACTTGCCATGAAACATTTCTTACTAAATATCAAACTGAAAATATAAATAAATACATCTGCAGACTAATCCACACCAAGAAAAATTCTGTGTGTTAATCAGTCTTCAAATTTTTTTCCCACACTTGCCAGTTTTTTATATGCCAGAGGTGTCACATCGAACGCTTCCCATCATTAACTCTGCATAAACATGGCGACGAGAATGTTTTTCATGCTCCGTGCGTTGTGCCTCTTTTAAATGGAATGAAATTCAAACAAACTGATATGGTTGAGTGCACAGAGAGAAAGCACACTTCCCGTCTTAGTGGTGCGTGCAGCCTGCTGTGCAGTGGATGAGCAGAGCAGCACTGGAGCCTTAAGTACTGTGTCCTACTGGTAACTAAGACTGCATCAGGTGGGTGAGGAGGTGGCCCAGGGTACAGGGAGGAAAAAGAGAAAATGAGCTCTCCAGTTATTCTCACTTTCAGCACTGCGTCGTGGTTGTCTCTCTGAACTCGTGTCAGAGAAAATCATGCTGTGGATGAAGTCCCCTGACACACCAGTAGTCAAGGCAACAAGATAGTAGAGCTACAGCTTATGAGAGGAAGGCAGTGTAACTATCAATCTGGGGCACACGGAGGGCAGGAGATATACTGAGACTCAACAGAAACAAGAACATTTTTTTAATGTGCGTGTGTGTTTGAAATAGATGCTGCTGGTTTGCTGTTTATTCTGAAACGGCAGTCTCTCCATGCGCATCACACTAATTGTTTGAAATTGTCGAGCGTACAGTTATACTGCGCATACTGAATGTAATTGCATTGTGAGCAAAAGTTCACATTTGCAAAATCATCATTTTATTTGATCATGGAGTTTGTAAGAAGAAGCCCACGTACTGGCTGGAAAACGGCTGAGTGGGTTCGTTTAATTTTGGATGCATCGCATGTTGGCTTCAGCCTCGTTACAAAAACTGTGATTTTTTTTTAAACTGGTAAAATAGTGTGAAATAGTAGTTGAGATGAGTGGGACGGTAAAGCAAAGTAAAATGTGGTAAGACATAGTTTAGTAGAGCCTGATATCGATTTAAGGGAGTACGAAATTCTGATATCGATATATCGACAAATGTTTATGTTGATGATTTATATTGATGAGGGAAAATCATGGGGTTATCGTGTATTAACTTTCCAGCAATGTATTTAACAAACTAGCTTTTTAGCAATTTACCATGAAGACAAAGCTTGACTCTGCACCACTCTCAGCTCTGCTACATGTGCTGCAGACAATGCTGAGAGTATTGTAAATAATAGAATGTGAGTTTCTCTGCTGAACAAACTTTGTGTTTCTGTTTCAAAATTACCCGACACATTTTTTGTCTACATCATGTTCTGTAAAAGAAAAACCAATACCGAAATATGTGTGACAGGCCAATATCGGCATGCCATTCACTGCGAACCTTTGTTTTTCATTTATTAACACTGGGTCTTCACAGCATAGTTTTTCCCTAAGGGTGGATAAAATCTAAATGTTTTTCTTGCAGCAGAAACATATGGTGATTAGATGAACTTATCATATTGCCTTTCTACCAATTTGTGCTCCCAAAAGTAAAATTGTAAAGCAAGCTATAAACTTGAAAAAGTTAGCTTTCTATTTAGTTCAGCGTCACATATTCAGGGAATCTTTTGTATGAGAGAACGAACAACATACACACAAGAACACACAAGAGAAATTAATTCCCAATAAACAATCATTTCACACACAAACACAGCTACACTATTACATCATTATTATATTGATTAGCTATTATTTAATATTTGTTTTGTGCATACATCTGCCATATATTTAACCTAGTGATCCAGTGAATGCCCATATAAATATGTTATCATTATTTTCAGTGTATTGCCCAGCCCTACTTTATCTTCAACTACATAATATACAAGCATGTTTACATTATTATTGTATTCATAACATGCCTTCCAGATTTGTTTACAGTATGTTTGAAGCTACTTGGAGAACTTGCATGAGGCTAAAAGTGTGTTTTAAGGCTGCTGGGTGACATTTAGAGGCAGTCTGAGTGTGTTTTCCAGTGTGATGTAGGTGAGATGTGAATGTGGGTGAGTCTATGGGTGTAGTCCTTTAACACTGGAGAAACTAATACAAACAGCCACTGGACGCTCACTGGACTTCACAGTAACAAGTAACGTTATCACAAACTTACCTTTTTAATAAGAAGTTGAATGTGAGTCTCCAAAAAAAAAGTCCACTTTGTTTAAAGCCCACTTTTCCCCCACTTGTATGGCGTCAACAGGAGCTTAACTTAAGCGTTAACTTGAACCCAACACCTCCTCCAGCTCTGAAAACTCCACTGAAATTTAAATTTAAGATGCTCGACAGAGTCTGAGACTTTCTGACTAGAAAAAAAAATTAAAACCTCTGACCAGAATGCAGAGAATGTGGTTGTCTAGCCTCGGTTTTTATTGCTGCCTCCAGTTCCCGGTGTAGCGGCTTTATCATTTAGTGGAAGATGTGGCACACAGCTCGGTTTTCATCCGACTCGACCAAATCACTCCGAAGGGGTTTCTCTTCTCTCTGAAAACAATTAAACCAACTCCGTCTGACTGCTAAAGCGATGATCACAGTTTATTATAAAGAGAAATGTAAGTAAATGCCTGAATTAACGTAGCTTTTCTTTAAAACGCATTTTTATAATGATTTTCTTACTTGTAGTTTGTGAGTAGTGCGTCAACTCCCCCCCGCAAAGTAAATGGATCCGTCCACACTCGCTGCTTCCATCGTAGAAACAGTCGCAGCAGAGTCCTGTGGAAAATTATCACTGGAGACTATTATTAGCGCAATATCTAAAATAAACTGTTCACATTTGAGGGGAAAAACTCGAGACTTAGACGAGTAAAGGCCAAAAGCACCTAATACAGACATTAGGATGCAGAAATACATTTTAAAAAGCAGCTCATCTTTAATAAATGTTAGCAATTCAGCACACAAGTAGGGCATCTTATAGGCAGAGATTTATAGACATACATGTTTTATCAAATTAAATCAAGTTTATTTATATAACTGGTTTTAAGACAACCTGAGTTGACCAAAAAGTGCCACACATGTTATAAGACAAGCAAAATGTGTGCAAAATAATAAAATCTATTTCCAAAACAAAAGAAAATACATATTAAATACTAACAAACAAGACAAAATAGAGCAACAGCTTGTAAGATCAAATTTGAGAATAAAATAAATATAAAATGCTAAAATATTTGGACTATGAAGAGTGACTAAAATCACATACGCCTTGAGATTTTTCTTAAAAATGTCAATTAAGGAGGAATATTTGCCATGGAGCTGCTGTGATACACACTAGCCTCCATGTGGAACATTTAAAAGCAGCTGTTCTGAGAATTTAACAGGCCTCGGGGTAGAGTAGTGAGGTTCTGAAATGCACCAACCCACGCACCCATGGCTCTGTAAACAAATAAAAGAGCCTTTAAATCAGTTCTGCATTCAACAGGTAGCCAGTGCAGCATGTATTATGTGGTAAATCCTCAGGGAAATATACAGTGAGTGTTTTTTTCTTACACAAGTATCATACCTACTCGTTGGACATTCCTTGTAATTACAGCCTACAATAGCATCATTACAGCAAGTGTATTTAATCCATCACCTCTAATGTTATGGCGCCATAGGTATTGCATAATCAATCAACCGATAATCTAGTTATGACCTTTTTTCCATATTCCCCCTCTGCCCTCTCTGTCACTAAAGATGCATGCCTCGTCCATCAGCACCTATGACAGTAGTCTAAGTTCTCTCGTGCAGGCTAAAGTGACACTGCAGGCAGGATGGTGTGTATGTCAGCATTTCAGTGAGTGGATAAATAATTAACCATGTGCGTATCCGTGTGTGTGTGTGTGTGTGTGTGTGTGTGTGTGTGTCTTCCTGAAGCCCGACACCTGTTTCTATAAGCACATGGAGTGTTTATCTCGACCTTAGAGTGAGTACAATGCAGTCAGAGGGGGGGATTAGAGGCAGTGATAAAGTAGTCTGAGGTTGCTTTTGTTGCTGATGCCAATTTGCAACTTAACACTGTCACAGGCCTGTTGTTGTTGTTGGAGTAATGCAGGCGCAAAAGACGAAAAAGGAACTGCATGTTTCCTTTGAGAAATCTTTGTTAGTAAAGACCTAAAAAGATAAGTTTATCCTGATTGCTGCGACTGCGTACCACTGTAGGTGGTTGAATACGTTGGCCATCTTGTTTTATATATATATATTTTTTAAAACACGTTCAAAAGTATGTTATGCATTTTATAGTAACCACAAAAGTCATGGGAAAATGCTAATTTGTCACATGTAGTTTTCTTTTCAAATTCAAGCTTGGGGGTGAAACTAGTTCGGCAATAAAATAAAAAAAAGCAAAACTCAGATGAAGACCGTGAAATTCAGTTCCTTTAACCTTTTTCACACTCACTGGGATGCATAGGCGGATCATATTGGTACTATGTGGTGTTCTGCTGGAAAACCTTGGATTTTAACATCCGTGTTGATGAGACTTAGACACCCAAATAAACATTGTCCCGGAACAAGCACACTCCCTCGTGCAAATGGCAATCCCAAATGTCACTGGCCTACCCCCACAGGAAAATGCACCCCACCACATGGCAAAAACATCAAACAATCAGGAACATGTTGAGGAACATGACAATGGCCCAAGATGTTGATTTGACCTCTAAACTTCCTAGACCCCATTCTGATCAAGCATCAATAGGATGCAGTGGAAGAAGTTTGATTGACAGAGGCCCCACTGCACAATCCAGAGTACCCAAAGGATCCACTGCCAACGTCCTGGTGCCAGACCCCATAGG
>OMNN01034549.1:4290-14347 GCA_900302755.1 Chromis chromis | reverse complement strand
TTCCTATTTTGATTACAAAAAGGTCATTACGGTAATCTAATTCGTATCCGAATGAAATTACCGTATCCGAATTAAATTACCGTAATGACACTATATTGGCTGTAAAGCGCAACGACGATCGTATCAGAATGAAATTACCGTAATGACACTATATTGGCTGTAAAGCGCAACGACGATCGTATCCGAATTAAATTACCGTAATGACACTATATTGACTGTAAAGCGCAATGTTGTTCATATCCGAATTAAATTACCGTATCCAAATTAAATTACCGTAATGACACTATATTGCCTGTAAAATGCAGCGACGTTTAATTCGTACCCCCCCAGGAATCCGTTGGATTTTTTCCGATAATTACAGTATTCCAAAGTGTGCTCTCCCAAACGTGTCGCCGATGACGCACTAGGACTTAAAGGGTTAAAAGTTGTTTGAAAGAAATAGCATCACATACAGATTCTTCACATATCACTCAGGAGAAGGCCTAAAACATCCGAGCAGTTCCACTCGTCGGTTGCAATCAGCAGTTCATCATGATATCGAATGCCTCACACACATGCAATTACGATACTTGATATTTCCCACGTCTCAGCCCGTGTAGAGCCTGTCAATCTGAGATTTCCCTTTTCCTCAAGTGTGTGATTTATGTGCGAGTGTTCGCTTCTTACATATTATCAGCTCACCTGAGGGTTTGTGCTGCCAATGTGTTTGTTGATTCAGGAAGTCTGTGAGTGAGGAATGATGGAGAAAGATTAGGACTCGAGTTTAGAATGAAATTCCTCTTAAATTTATCTTGGTGAGAGATATTAGACATGTAATGCAGAAAGAACAGCAAGATAGATCAAATATTTAGTTTAAGATTGATGTTCATACTGTAATCCTGTAGCACACAAGATCCTAATCTCAAAACTATTGGTAAAGGAGCATGTGAATTCAGATTTATACATTAATTCACACGTGAACAATTTTGATTGCTGATGATAGAGGAGTGCATTCATTTGAGTGCAAACTCCCTTTGCAATTTGAATTCTGTACCTTCTAAACAGTTTCATTTCTTGGCATATTTGTGTTCAATTTGTCATAGTGCTCATATGAATTTAATTTAGTTTTTGTCTTAGATAGATAGATAGATACGGTAGGTAGGTAGATAGGCAGATACGGTAGATACAGTAGCTGGATGGATAGATGGATGGATGAATGGTGCAAATTGATGGTGTTTGCAGAGTACAGAATACAATAAAGTACAAAAGGTTACAGTGGTGGTTGCTTCTAGGGTTGGCTAGCTTGTTTTGCAACCCAAAACTCCCCATTGGCTGCATTAAAGGTGAAGTCTGTGATTCTAGTGAAAGACTGATATTTAGCTAGTTAGCATGTTTATGCTAAAGAATCAAAATCAAGTTACATTTAAACTTGTTAGATTAAAAGTCTCAAGAAAGTGTGACTAATTACAGTAACTTGTTGTTCAGTTTCACAAGTACTTACGTAATATAGAACATATATAAAGAATGGACTTAAACTCCAGGTCTGAAAAGTGACTTAAACCTGCATTCTTTCCTAGAGCCAGCAGGGGGCGACTCTTCTAGTTGAGTTCGATTGTATACAAGTCTATGAGAAAATGAGCCAACTTCTCACCTAAATTATTAGCTCAGTAAACACTGTCCTCATGAGTTTATGGTCTTAATAGCTCTCCTTCAATACAGCATGATGTTGACTGAGTAAAATATGGTCCCATTTTGAGTAAAAGAAATGATAAAGTGCATAGAGTCCACAAGTTCTCAGTCAGATGCACTCTTTTGGTTTCAGAAGACAAAACTTCAAGACTTCAGAGCTGTAGTCCACATACCAGAGGGATTTGCCACGTGAATCTTTTATATCCAGTATGTCAAATCCTGAAGCGAGTAATTGTGAGATATTTGCATTCTTAATGTATGATGTAGTGCTACATCACTCCGTCTCCTCATAAAATGACACTTTGGTGAGAAAATCCATGCGGCCGGCGAAAGCGCCCAGAAGTACAACAAAGCAGACGTGTGTGCTCTTGCATTGTGCTTGTTCACATCATGGCCACACATATCTCAGGAGGCCTCTATACAGTCTGCTGGCCACAAACTCCTTCACATGCACCAAAAAATGCACACACACACACACACACACACCGTCTGCTCACCGGCTGCTATCATCTGCTGGCATGAACACGCAGCAGCTCGTGCCCTCCAGGGGGCCTGGAGGCTTGTGGCGGGTGGGAGGGCAGGTTTTCTGGCAAGCCTTGGGCTCTTCACCCGGCACACTGGGCTGTCTGTCTCAGCCTCCCCTCCTGTCAACTCAAGGACTCCTCTATCAAGTGTCTGTCACTATCGCTCTCTGTCTGCCTCTGCAGATAGCTAACAGATGTCCGAGTCGGAGTCGGGGAGTGACACGGCATCACGGTGAGGGTGGGTGGGATTATGCAGCGTGGAAAAGGATTACAAGGGAGACGCTCGCTGTTGTGTGCTGCCATTGCTGTGAAAAAAAAACGCGAGCTCGCCCAGATTATCGGTCATGTTGAGAGCATGTCGCTGCTTTTAAGTTAAATCTAGACTGACAACCCTTTTTAGGAATGACTATGCATTTGTAAAAAGTTGAGCAGTTACTGAGGGGACACAATAATCCAAAGGCTGAATTTTCTCCACTCCTACTGGCCCATGTAAACCTTATCAAATTCTAAAATTCTCACTTATACATGCAGGGTTTAGAGAACTCTTTGCAATATCTAAGAACATACTCAATTTTTTTAGTTATTATAGCCAGGGACTTCCAGCATGTCTCAGACTGTTGCTCTGATTCCGCATCGCTGTAATAATATCACAATCCTGAACAGATACAATGCGATGCTGTCAGGACTTTTTTATTTTGAGTCCCTCCGTTTCCTCTTGAGATTTTTCCCTCTGTAGATCTAAAATCATGTTTTTTTTTCCAAAGTAAAGAGAAGAGCTTGTATCCTCAACATTCTCCCCGTAATGAGTGTTATTGTCAGAACTGTCCCAGATATCAGAGGGAAGCAGAATATTTCTGTCACTCGAGCAATGTCGAAAAATGTGAACTCGCTGAAAGGAAGCCAGTTTTCTTAGTGCCTTATCAAGAAAATAAACAACATGTCAGACAAGTGCAAAGCAAAATCCATCAGCGTCAGACGCCGTGTTCCCATTCTGGAACATCTGGAGAACATGAGGAATCGCAGGCTTGTTTTTTGCAAAGCTGGAAGATGTGGAACAGGTAGCGGCATCGGCAGATGGTCACAAACACCACACAACCTCCATCTTCAGCATCAAACAACACGACTCCTGAATTGAATCTTATGTTGAGTGCCAAAACAAATGTAATCTCTTGTAAAGCTGCTGCGCTTTAGCATAATTTTGCCTTTTGATCCCTTAAAGCATTGGAAATAGTGATGCCCAGGGAAAAGAAATGAGCTCCCCTCCCTCTAAATAACCTCAGCACATCTCTGTAGTGGAGCCAAAGTGATTCAATTCCAAAGAAGAGAAAATATAAAAGGATAATCTGATTTCAATCCTTTTTAAAAATGTAAAACTACATACAATATTAAGTTATTGGGATTCTGTGAAAAACAACATCCAACCCAACAAGCTAAAGCCTGTAATTCTCACAGTGGATTATTATTATTAACTGGATCAGCCACTGAATCTTATTAAGCCTTTTCTTCTAGTTTTAAAAACGTAATGTTTACTGTGAATCATTTGAGACCATTTTCTCACCAAAGTAAAAGTGTTCATACTATATTTGGGGATTTCCAAATCTATTCAAATCAAATTATCACACATTAACTCGGATTACAGGATCAGAATAGACTGAACTAATGCTGGCGGTGAATACGGGGATAAAATGCAAACAAAAATCATGCGAATAGTTGTTATTTTTTTATATATGTGTGCTTTTCTTGTGGGAAATGGAAATGCATGTATCAAACACATGTGGCAGCTCGATATTTTAAACATTACTGAGACATAAATAATCTAATTTGTTCACATTTTGCGTGCTAATTATTTCTATCATGCATAATTTCCATAGTTTCTGTACAATCAGTCATTACTCCCCGAAACAAAACACTACATATCAGCTAAACTGTAAAAGCTACATGTTATGTTATTGTTATCTCTTGTGCAGAAGCTTTTCCTTTCTTTGTTTTGACATTCATGCTTTTTATTATTATGCTGAAACCTCATGAAACCTATTATTATGTTTCAAATAGATCTTCCCTCTACCAGGGAAATCAATTAAATCTCAAAGGCTTTTTGTTTCATTTATGAGAGATGGGATTTTAATTCTACTAGCTAATGAAAACTAATGAAAACTTACATTCACATTTCAGTCATAGATCAACAGAGGCCTCTTAATACATTAACCAGCCCCGGATAAGGATTCCTTAACAAATATTACGATCCCGCTTGTCAACACACGCTATCTGCACCATCACTCACATTTAGTTCAAGCTCATAAACAGAAAAACCAGCTATAAATATGTGAGAATGGAGGCTCAAACCTTTAAGGACCTTTGATGGACGTGTTTGCGGTTGCAGGGTTTGAACTTAGGGGTCACAGGGTTACCCTCAACCCACAGAACCAGCCTTCAAAGGGGTGCATTTCAAAGGAACCGATGATCTCCCAACAACAAGTGTAATTTATGGGTCAGTGTAGCCAAGTCACGGTATATTAATTCAGAGACTTGATGCAGGGCATCGCCAGTGATGGGGGCGAGCTGAATGAAATGTTGAATGGACTCCCCTCGCTTGGTGCAGGTGGAAGTGAATTCTAATCCGGGAATAGTGCTGCACAGCTTACTAATAAAGCTCTCAGAGTGCAGGATGGAGACTGCAAACGCCCCTGCCTGCTACCGTGAGCAGTGAATAAAGACCAGAATCAAGGCCAAAGACTGAAACTAGACTCAGAGGTTCTGACCTTGAGGTTACAGAGTCTCCACATGTACTGAGAATAGTAATGAAAACTAGGCCATGTGTGCGTAGTCCTCACTGTTACGAGTTAGTGCTGCAATTACTGCTACTTGTTCAACTACAGCAAACATAATTGGTCTCATGCACATGAAAGATCCTCCAAATGCACCTTCACATTAAATCAAGACGAGCTCATTTCAGCCCTTTTTTAAAAATCAGGTCAGAAATATACACATGGATTATCCACACAGAGTGTAAAGAAATTGATTTCGAGGGCCATTGTTACCTTTATTGGACAAGACACAATGGAGGCGGCAGGAAATGTGGGAAGGGAGATAAAGGGGTGGACGTGCAACAAATGTCCCTGACAGGACTCGTGCCAGGGACGTCGCAATTACATGGTCAGCATCTTAAACTGAGAGACGTCAAAGAACTGATGTCCTGGTGATTAGCACAAGATTGAATCTGCACAATAATGGTTGCAGGTTTTTATACTCAAACACAATTTTTTATAAACGGTAAAATACAGGAACTGGAGTACAAAGCACAAACCTACTGCTCTAGCTATCTTTAAATGGCTCAGAATACAGTTTTTTCTTTTGGTTTAGGTTCTAGTTTGGCTTGTTAGATCTCCTGTGTTTTCCTGTTTGTGTCTTTCTTTGTCTGTCTTTGTGTTTATTCCATGTCGCTTTTCAGTTACTTCCTTTTTTATTTTTGTAACTTACTTACATTGCTCCCTTTGTATGTTTTCCCTCCTTTTTTGTCCCGCTCTCTTTTGCTTGCCTGTGTTTGCTCATTAGTTTCCCATATATATAATCCATGCGTCTTTATACCTGCTGGTTACCTGCCTGATTCTGCGAGTGTTTTTGCCTTGTGTTTGGATTGTGCTTTTGGTGTTTTTGTACCCTGTTTTGTCTGGATTACCTGCACGTTTGCCACCCGTTTGTCTTTGTAGTTCATGTATCTTATTCATCTGGCTGTCTGTGCAGTCCCTTCATGTATTTTTGGAATTCTGTTTCCTTGGATTTCTTTCTTCTGATATGGACTTGTTTACTGGATCACCAGTTCACCCGTCTACCTTTTTAAGTAAGTTTTTGATTACAGTTTGAATTTTTATTTTTTTTATAATCTGCCTGCCTTGTTTGTTCGCTTCTGGGTCTTTTCCTGATTTTGCCTGACAGTTTGAGACACTGTTAAAAAGCATTTTGGAGGCAACTCATCAAAATAATTTAAGTATAGTTAACAAGTGAAATATCTCATAATGGATAAATTCCACCTACATTGCCTCTTTGTTCACAGTAACAACTGGAACCTGTTTTTAAATCTTATATACCATTCCATAACCATTATCTTCATGCTTCATTCCAGTACATATGGGTAACTTTCTTTAGTAGGCTATTATCACCCCATTTAATAAAGCTCCATCATCACTAAGAGTGCATTAAGGGTGATTAAAACGCGATTCTGCACTTACAAAGATGAGCAAAAGTCTACATTTGAAGATCGCATGGTGTAGGTCAGTAGACTTTCAGCCATGAGACTTGAGTTTACGTCCTGTTGTGCACCATTATAATAATATTATTTTTTGACATAAGTCCTATTTTGACGCTCATTTTCTGGCGTTCTAGAAGATAAAAATTATCCCTATCCAAACACATGTGAATGATGTAGGACAACAACACTTCCTTAATAGGCTGATAACGTCTGAATCAGGTGCAACTGCAACATCAAAAATATAATAAAATATACAAATATTATCCCAATATCAAGTTATTGACATTATTGACATCATCTCTTGTGTTTGATGCTATTAAAGCCAGCCTTCCTTGGATAAGTAATGTTTAGTTAGTCTGTATCCTTTGTAGGCATGTTGGGGAAGGTCCTGGTTTGTAGTAGCAAAGCTTCTGGACATTAACTAAAATGTTACACATGTTCTGTTCTACTGGGTTCTTCTATGTTGTTCAGTTATATTTACAGTTCAGTGGCTCATGTTGTGCCTTATTTACCTTCATGTTGTTGGTTGTTGAGCTGATGACAATCCTTGTGTTAGTACAAATAGGTGTGTTCAGTGTGATGCTCTTCGTGTTTTTAAGAATACAGTTGATAAATTTGTTGATAAAAATAGAATAAGTCACCACTCAACACAATATTTCAAGTCTTTCATCAGAATTATTGCTGTGGATAATGCAGTAATCAGGACATGTCCATAATAAACTCTACCCAATTACTGTTAGTGTGTTAAATTTAGTTTACTCAGAACATGGGGTGGAATCTATCCAGACAAACCGAGTGCAAATTGTTCCATCAATCTTATTGAGTAGATTCTATAGATTTGTTTGCAATTGTAGCAGAGGAGTGAGCGTTGTGGGGATTTACTGCAGTAAAACTGGCAATATATAAAATACTCGATTACAAGGTAAGGTTTTGCAAACAAAATGTTACTTAGGAATAAACACAAAAGTATTATTAATAAAATCAAAAGAGAAAATACTTGTTAAGCAACTGAATATTTCTGTGAGTGTTCAATAGTTTTACTGTGTCATCAACCTGATTGAGGCTGAGCTTTATAGTTTGCATGTAGTTGGGTGGTTCATAGTAATGCTTACAGAATACCATAATACCTGCAAAGTGACTCATAACTAAATGCTGGAATAAAAGTTTGAAATGAGTAGAAAGGTAATAGTTTTATGTAAGAACAGTACATAAATAAATTAATCTGAATGCTTTCTGTCACTCTATTTTGGGTAGTATGCATAAAACTGACTATTATACACAGAAATGCCAACATCATTGCTGCTGTCATGCTCATATCTCTTTCCCGTGTCTTTACCACGTCCCAGCTGAGCTGTCAGTCTGTCTGACAGCATCATTTTTATTTTTTTTTAGTTTCCTGCAAACTGCTTTGTAAGTCATGGTTAAACAAAAAATAGGTTTGCAGCATATATTTTGATAAAAAAACTGTCAAATAGCCGGCTGATCATTCAAAAATTAGATGTACGAAAATGCGTTTTATATTTACACCACATTTCATCATCCCAGTGGAGTGAAACAACATTTAAGAAAGAGTTATCCAGATATATTCACAGATTTATGTAACATGTTTGCATAAAATGTACTTGAAGCAAATACCCTCAGGTTCCCCCCTGTAAAATCCTTGCCAGTACTTTCTCAGAACATTTTTCCTTTTCATGCTTTTACCTTATAAACACATTTATCACCATTCCCACATGTGCAGGATGCTTTAAATACAGCATCCATGTATGTTTGGGAGTAAATATGTGCTGTGTATGTATTTTTCCGAAAGCTGTTCCGGAGCAAAAAAAATAAAAAAATAGATCAGCAAATTATAACCTGACAGTCATATCTCAAAAGAAATGTGTATATTTTTGTAATACCTGTGACATTTGCTTGGCATTTGAAGCCACCTCCACATCATGCAGGACGTACAGGACTCAGATTAGCCATTTATATTGGATTTAAATCCCAGGTTCAGAATGTTCCTCTTAAAACACCCTCGAGTTGAATTCCTGATGACATTTACATCTGGTGATTGCTATTTCAGATAGGCGTGACACCAAGCACGTTATTTAGATGTCATTTGGATAGAGGGTACCATTTCAACCATCCCACAAAGATTACCGCTGAAATTTCCCCTTCGTCTCTCCTAGATGGAGTCGAGAAAATGTGAGTTTCGCTGAAGCCGCCTGGCTGACTGACACGTCCATTACATGTAATGTTGTGACAGTGGGGAGTCGGTTGCAAATGAGCACCAGCATGTGTGAGAGTCGAGCTTGTATTTGTGGATTTGGACGGCGTTCAGACAGCAGCGACTGTTTCCATGTTTTAGCAGGTGTTTGTGTGTTCGTACATGTCTTTATCTGTGTTTGCATGTAAGTGTCATAACAAATCATTGGAAACACGTATGAGCTTATTCTGCGTTCACACGTCCATCACTGTCTTGCAAATGGAAACATGTCCTCTCTGAATGACAGAGCGAACCCGCCTCTCTTGTTTACAAAATGGAAATCTCGTGCAGCCATTCATTTATTACTTGAATGGCCAACCCCGTTCCCGAGATAATATTTTTTATATGTCATTAATTTGTTTTGCCAATTATGCTTAAGCACTGAGGGGCGGTGGTGTGCAGAGACCTGGGTTTGCTTCATGAATCTTCCATGTGGTTATGGTCGGATGAGCTTGTTGATTAAGGTTTGAAAACTGTTTGAAAAATGTACAAGGACTAGTAAAGCAAAGTGTGAGACTAATAATGAGAATGATGTGTTGATGTTACATTTTTCAGGTGGAAAAAAAAAACAGAAAAGTACTATTACTAAAATGAATAATTTTCATTGGTTGTACCAGTGTACCTGACATTTAGCAGGGTGTCTGAGTGTGTAGATAAAATCACTCAACTTTAACTTTAAATCTGACATTAGAAAAAGCCTTATTTCACCATTTTCCAACTAATTTTTGCTGCACTGCAGTAACTGAGTGGAGACTAGAAGCATCCCTGTGCATGATGCATGTGTGGCGTTTAGGAAACGTTTGAAAATTGTACCATCTGCCATTGCATATGATGCGTTTATGGAGCATCTGTAAATTAAAAAAACAACAACAACAAAAAACAGCCTGGGTTACTCTCTACCGCTCTAAACTACACAACTTTGCATGCACACTGTGTCACCCACCACCATGAGTAAATTCTCAACCTGTAGTAAAACCCAGCGATACGATGAAATGACCAACATTGTGCACTGCATTAATTGAAAAGAGTGTGACCAAAGCATGGCTGGGAACAGAGCTGTTGCTGTAGGAGCATCGACATTATGAATATAAATCCCATCCTTTTGCCGTGATAGGTGCATGACCGACAGTGCAGCCTCCTCCCTGCAGCGTTCAGGCATCAGTCAGTGGCATATTGGAGCAGCGACAAGTCAGAAATGACCATTAAAATTTAACACTGCTTACAGTATAGCCCAAAAAAGGATAGCTTTTACTAATCCAAAGTCCCAGATTTAGATAATAAAAGAATGAATTAAATGCACACAACATTTCTTGTCACACAGGTGTTAAACGTCACTACTAAAGCCATTAGATATTCCCCTGGACTCTA
>OMNN01034533.1:0-10684 GCA_900302755.1 Chromis chromis | reverse complement strand
CCAGTGCCGGCAGCACTCATGCAGCCCCAGACCATGACACTCCCACCACCATGTTTGACTGTAGGCAAGACACACTTGTCTTTGTACTCCTCACCTGGTTTCCGCCACACACACTTGACACCATCTGAACCAAATAAGTTTATCTTGGTCTCATCAAACCACAAGACATGCTTCCAGTAATCCATGTCCTTAGTCTGCTTGTCTTCAGCAAACTGTTTGCGGGCTTTCTTGTGCATCATCTTTAGAAGAGGCTTCCTTCTGGGATGACAGCCATGCAGACCAATTTGATGCAGTGTGCGCCGTATGGTCTGAGCACTGACAGGCTGACCCCCCACCCCTTCAACCTCTGCAGCAATGCTGGCAGCACTCATGCGTCTATTTTCCAGAGCCAACCTCTGGATATGATGCTGATCACGTGCACTCAACTTCTTTGGACGACCATGGCGAGGCCTGTTATGAGTGGAACCTGTCCTTCCAAACCGCTGTATGGTCTTGGCCACCGTGCTGCTGCTCAGTTTCAGGGTGTTGGCAATCTTCTTATAGCCTAGATAATCACACTAAAACGTGGTGTGGAGGTGCAGACTTATTGTATCTACCACTTTTTAGAGCACAATGTACTTGATATCAGATGGTAACATTAAAGTGTCACACAGCAGCTCATAAATCCACCCCTTAGAAATCGAGTAGATGTGCATGCACATTCCTCTTAAACCATGTTGACTTTCTCCTGTGTGTGTCACGCCAAGCATGGAGAAGAGAAAGAAGAGCAGAGAAGTGTCTGAGGACTTAAGAAGCAAAATTGTGGAAATATATGAACAATGTCAAGATTACAAGACCATCTCCAGAGATCTTGAAGTTCCTTTGTCCACTGTGCGTAATATAATCAAGAAGTTTATAACCCATGGAACTGTGGCTAATCTCCCTGGGCGGGTACAGAAGAGAGAAATTGACGAAAGAATGCAACGCAGGATAGTTTGAATGGTGTTTAAACATCCTCAGGCAACTTCCACACAAATTCAGGCTGTCCTGCAGACTCAGGGTGTAGAAGTGTCAGCTTGGACCATACGTCGTCATCTGAATGAGAAGAAGCACTATGGCAGGAGACTGATGAGAACCCCACTGCTGACAAAGAGACAGAAAAAAGCCAGACTGGAGTTTGCAAAAATGTACCTGAGTAAGCCTCAATCGTTCTGGGAGAACGTTTTGTGGACAGATGAGACTATCGTAGAGTTTTTTGGAAAAGCATGTCATTCTACTGTTTACAGAAAACGGATTGAGGCCTACAAAGAAAAGAACACAGTACCTACTGTCAAACATGGCGGAGGTTCAAAGATGTTTTGGGGTTGTTTTGCTGCCTCTGGCACTGGGTACCTTGGCGGTGTGCAAGGAATCGTGAAATTTGGAGACTTTCAAAATATTTTGGGCCGCAATGTAGGGCCTAGTGTCAGAAAGCTGGGTCTGCATCAGAGGTCATGGGTGTTCTAGCAGGACAATGACCGAAAACATACCTCAAATAGCACCAAGAAATGGGTGGAGACAAAGTGCTGGAGAGTTCTGAAGTGGCCAGCAATGAGCCCGGATCTAAATCCCATTGAACACCTATGGAGAGATCTCAGAATTGCTGTTGCAAGAAGGCACCCTTCAAATCTGAGAGACCTGGAGCAGTTTGCAAAAGAAGAGTGGTCCAGAATTCCATTTGAGAGGTGTAAGAAGCTTGTTGATGGTTATAGGAAGTGACTGGTTTCAATTATTTCTTCCAAAGAGTGTGCAACCAAATATTGAGTTGAGGGTGCCAACAATTTTGTCCGGCCCATTTTTGGAGTTTTGTGTAAAATGATGTAAATTTGGCTTTTTTTCTTCTGCTTTTTTGTGTTTTTCCAATGCACATAAAGGAAATAAACACATGCATACCAAAAACATTTGTAATTGCAACAATTTCTGGGAGAAATGGTGTATTTTCTGGAGAAATTCCAGTGATGCCAATACTTTCGTCCATGACTGTACATATGCACGCGTGTTGTGGTAATGTCATGAATTTTAAATGTAAAAGTAAACATGAGACCAATAACACTGATGTAAAAACTGTAAGAAAAAATGTTAAATTGATATTATGGACATAAATCTTATTTATAATTACAGATAATTATTGTTACTTTATGTAAATATGTATAGTATTTAAGAAAGCATAAATATGTGTAAATATGATTAAATAGCGTACATTTTCTCAGTTTGGCATCAGTGGCATAATACAATAACTGTTGGGTTGTTAAGAGAAAATGTCTAGCACTGTAAAATTGTAGTTATTCTCTGTAAACTTTAGATTTTTTTAAATGTATTTTTACAGAGTGGCATAGCGCAGGACCATTTGGACTGATATACTGTAGAAGCTGCATGTTCTCAACAAATTGGCAACAGTTTCAAAGGATAGAAAAAATGTTGGACACAGTATTTTTAATTTGAAAAAAAAAAAGTCAATAGTTCAAATGTATCATAACGTCTCTAACATATGATGGCAAGAAGAAACTCACTGGTCGAATACAAGTTCACTATGAATCAAAATTTGGCATTGGAATGAATATTTTTGGGTCTTAACTGTATCTAATCAGACTGATCACATAAATCAAAGTCTCTGTGCTCACCTTAAGGCCCCGTCCACACGAAGCCAAAACACTTATAGCTTCAAAAACGTTCTTCATAAAGACGGAGCCGTTTCAGTAAATCTGTCCGTCCACATGAATTCACTTGATACGCCTGAAAACGATGTAAAACACACGCCAGGCCTGTTGGTGGCGCTGTGATGGCGTAACGGAAACTAGCGGAAACTGGCGGCGGGACTTTAGTCATGTGCAGAAATATGTATATGATGTAAACATAGAACATGAAGTGGTGTATTGTGCTTTCCATATCTGTTTGGTGAACATGGTGATAATGCAGAAGAACTATATTTTGCTGTAATAGCGATAATAGGGTGACTAGCTTCAGCAGTACACACCAACACTGTACGGAGCCATAGTTGTAGTCCTGTTATGAGTTTGGCGCATGCGCATTTATTGAGAGATGGAGTTATGACACAAGCGTTTCAGAAACGATTCGGATACAGTGTAAACACGGAGCAGCGAAACCACCGTTTTCAAATCTTTCCACTCTGGGACCTGGTTTCAGAAATGATCGTTTTCAGACCCCAAAACACCGGCTTGGTGTGGATGAAACATGGGTTTGATGAACTATTTCTGCGTTTAGGCCTGGGTTCATCTTCGTGTGGACGGGGCCTAAATCTGTTGTTAACGTCGACACACAAGAAAGATTTTGTTATGTTAAAACTACTTTGAACGAGAAATTGAAGTTCAATATGCAACAAAAACAAGTAGGAATGATGTGGAAAGTTGACACCTCCAATATACATTCACATGAGCAGTGGACTTTTTAAAATGCTGGGAGATATGTGTCCCATAGTTACACTTTGTTTATTGTTTATTTTGTACATTATGTAGTAAACAGCAAGTGAGCTTGAATTGAAATAGAATATAACATATTTGCATCAGCTTTTTTCTCATTTATGTAGTTAAACTTCTGAAATGCAGAATGTTTGCAAATAAATCAATTCTGGATTTTTCAATGTGTAGGAAAGAGCAGCTGTATTGTTATTTTTATGGAGAAAGAAAGAAAAAGAAAAAACACATGACACCAGTATTTTCCAGTGTTTTCTATGTTTTTCCAAAATGTCTGTTTTAAAGGGGTTGATTGTTTTATTAAATATTGTATTACATATTTAGCTTCTTAACCTTAAACCTTAAACTTAAACACCTAAATGTATTGGAGACATGGATTTCTTTCTGCCAAGAAAAAAATACAAATAAAATGTTGGTCATGATAAAAAAAAAACAACGAATTGTTAGTAGTAAGTCACAATTTTGACTTGAGTAAAAATGATTGAGATAAGGAATTAAAAGCCTTTTTAACTCTGAATTTGACCCTTTTTTCCCTCTTAACTTTGTCTTGGAAGTGAAAATTTTGACATGTATCTCCTGCTTTTTAATTCTTCATTTTAATCTAAATCAAAATCCTATCCATCATCTTTACACCGAGTCTATCCCAGCTGACTTAAGGCGAAGGCAGGGGACACCCTGGACAGGTCTCCAGTCTATCACAGGGCTACACATAGAGACAGACAACCAAGCACACTCTCATTCACACCTACGGACAATTTAGAATCATCAATTAACCTCAGCATGTTTTTGGACTGTGGGAGGAAGCTGGAGAACCTGGTGAAAACCCACGCTGCACAGGGAGAACATGCAAACTCCACACAGAAAGATCCCAGGCGTCCTAACCGGGACGCGAACCGGGGATCTTCTAGCTGTGAGGCGATGGTGCTAACCACTGAGCCACCGTGCAGCCCTGTATTAAACATGTAGGGTTAATTTATCATATAAATGTGCATTAACTACATATCTCTGTGCAGTAACACGTTATTTCTTACACTGTATACTTAAAAGCACATTTTACATTTATTCTTATACTGTTTCTACTTTTGTTTCTACTTTTAGGTCATACTTTTCTACTTATCTATATATTTTGTACTGTTTGTATTTCTTGGCAGCAACTGTAATATAAGGAATTTCCCCTCAGGGATCAATAAAGTATTTCTGAATTCTTTAATTTGTAATATTGACAGAGAAAATACTGTAACTATAGGTCGATGCTAGAAGACAAGAACTTTGTCCTTTAAAATCTGGGTAATGTGACCTTTAGGTTTAAACATATATCCTTCTGACTCACTATATCCACATACGACTGTTTGCATATAAGTGTTTAATCAAACACCAGGTGCAGTTAGATGTCTTTAACCTGGGTTTTTGGGGCTTTTATCAGAAAGGAGCTGCCGGGAAACGCTCTGCTATCAGGTTTCTCATTTACAGTTTCACCTCTTTCAGGATGGCCAGCTGATGTGTCACTGGCTGCGAGGGAAACGCATCACCAGCATCAAGACGGTGGCCTGGATGATAACGCTGAGCGACGCGCTGCACAACTTCATCGACGGTCTGGCCATCGGAGCTTCCTTTACGGTGTCCGTCCTGACCGGCTTCAGCACCTCCACCGCCATCGTGTGCGAGGAGTTTCCTCACGAGCTGGGTGAGCGATGAGGAAAAACACCCGTCATTTAAAGTTCCACCATTTAAAGATTTCAGTCCTGGTCGGTTTGGTGACACCTGTAGTTATAGGTGGTTACAGCAAATGCGGTTTAATCCCTTCCAGATTCTATACTTTTAACTTTTTGCTTCAAGTTCGTACAGAAGCTGCCCTCACAAACTTGTTTCATGCAGTGTACATACAACTGGGACACACTACTTTGTCATAATATTGCGCTTTAAGCTTTGACGATTGCAGTTTGTAGTGTGAAATGAGCTGCCATCTGTCTGTGATGGTCAGAATAACCAGAGAAGCATCCTGGCTTGTATCCTGCAAAATCATACTGAATGTAGAAGGACATCTGGGCACTTTTAGCATATTACATTTGACGTACTAAATCTGTTTCTGGCTTACTATATAGTATATTAGTATGGATATTGGAATGCATCCAGTAATCTGAGGGCGGCAAAACAAACTATTGTCAGTTTAATAAAGAAATCAGGCAGTAATTGGCCTTTCCCCATCACTCTGTGAGCAAATAAGGTTTTATGTTGCGTATGGCATGAATAAGGCTCCAGTTTCAGGACCCCACTTCTAGGACCCTTGTTTTTTCACGACACCACCACCTACCAACCAAATCTAATAACGAAGGGAGTACCCCAACCCCCAACCTCTAACCTCCTAAATCAGGGCTCCCACGTGTCCTGGAAAACCTGGAAAACCTGGAAAACCTGGAAAATGATTGACCAATTTTCCAGTCATGGAAAACGTATGGAAAATGAGAAAAAAGGTCAAATGTCCTGGAAATGGTTAAGTTATCCTGGAAAATTATCTGTCCTCCCCCTGCCAATGCAAACGGGTTAAAAGTTATGCGCATGTTGGGCCACCGTTTAGCTCAATGAGTTAAGGCAATACCACATGGGCTCAGTCCCTTAGCAGCGGTCATGAGTTCGAGTCCGGCTCAAGACCATTTGCTGCATGTCTCTCTCTTCTCTACCCCCACTTTCACTCTGTCTCTACCAATAAAATGGAAAAAACTCTCCCCCAAAAAATACATTAAAAAAAAAAAGCATGCATGTCTGTTGTCACCTTATCTTCTGGGCAACATTAAGGCATAGTGCTTGTTTGCTTCTAGCCGGCGCAGCACCCCACGTTATGCTACCAGCCAGTCAAATTTGCATTTCCGCTTAGAGCAGTTCTGCAACCCAGTTCTTCCAACTGACTACATTTAGTGACTTTTCAGACCCTGTTAAGGACTTAACGCCTAGAGACTAAACTAGCGACTGTAAGTTGTCCACAGACATATTTTGGGCATATTTTTTCATAATCTGATCACATTTTGGAACATTTCAGGTATAGATCGGCATACCAAGGGCACATTTTAGTATTTTTCAGGTTCATTTTGGAATTTCCTGGGCATATTAAGATACATTTTGGCATGTTAAGGGCATATTTTGGCTTCATTCTGTCATTTTCTGGGCACATTTTGTTACAGTTGGAGTACATTGGGGCATTTTTGGTCATATTTTTGCATTAAATTCTCCAGTAGGCCAGCAGAGCCAAATTAGGCTCCATATGGGCTTAAGAAGTTGAGGAAAAATGTTATTAATAGTATTTTTCATAGATAAATTATAGCCATAGACTAAAAATCCAATGTCTGAGTAATACACATAGAAACAATCTGGGTAAATGCAAGTTACAACTGTAGTAAAGAACACTTCCAAAGAATGAGGGGGAATGTATTAGTGTATGACGTGATAACTTCTGTCTGTAGTGGTTGAAAATGTCCTGGAAAAGTCCTGGAAAATAATGTCAGGGAAAGAGTGGGAACCCTGTAAATGCCTCTTTTTCATATAACACCTTGCTGTAATCTTGCTCCATTACTCCGTGTGACATTTCAAACTTATCAGCTGTCAAAAACAAATTGCTTGACTCACTGACCAACACACTGCATTGCCTTTGATGTTCAGTTTGCATTAGCAGTAGCTTAATAAAGCATTTTAACAGAGAATATCTGCAGATTCACCACATAATATGACAATACTTTCATCTCAGTAAGCTCTGTCACCATTGTGTTGCTTTAATTAGTGATAAATAGTGATTAATAGTCATTTATTTAAAGGAAATAGTCCAAACGTGACTGATTACAAACTCATGTTGAGCTGCCAAACATTGTTTAAACCCACAGATTTTTATTTTAAGCGCCTTACTCATATCAGTCATTTTAGTTTTCAGTTTATTAAGCACCTTATTGCACTGACACTTTTTTAGTACTTGTTTTTAAAGCTGTTTGTTGTTTTTAAAGTCGTTTTAAAAGTGCCACCAAAAGTTCCATTGTAGAAATGCAATGACGATAAACTATCTATCTATCTTTAAATTCTTATGGGGATCCAAAAATGACCAAAAATATCAAATATATCAAGTTAAAGTTTGATGTATAAAATGAAGAAATTTAGCATTTTCCTATTTGATGGAATGATAAACATATTTTACTACAAACAAACATCACATTGCTTAGAGAGCTGGAACAAGTTGGCACAGAATATAACTGTTTTAATTCAAACTGAATGGGCCTTTAAGATTCTATAACCTCTAACAACATCTAGTGACAAGCTGCAGAACTGCACCACAAACACATCTTGTCACATCTTAAATTTATGTCTCCAAATAAAAAATGCTTGTTCCCCAACAAGACAGAAATATCTGGAAGAGGAAAGAAAGGATGTTTATTGTCACACAAAGCATAAAACCACAACACACTGAATGATTTTTCTTTTGTTTTTGCCAAAACTGAAAAGAGATTTTAAGCATCTGGAGGATTGAACTATGTTTTGCACCTTTAACCTCAACCTTGAAATAAAAAAATACCATGTTCAGTTCAGGTAAAATGGGTTTTCTGGGTATTTTTTGTTGAATTACTATAAGATTGAATCAAAATTACTTGGAATCTTTTAATCAGTTGAATTGCAAACTGCTTTAACCCTTTAAGACCTGAGCCTCAAAATGTCCACCTGGTCTGTTTTTTTCTTATTTTGATTAGAAAAAGGTAAGAAAATGTCCTGAGAGTGCTGGTGCCCATTTTTTCGTTGCGCTTTACAGCCAATATGGTGTCATTACGGTAATTTTACGGTAATTTCATCCAGTGGATTCCTGGGGGGGCACGAATGAAATTACCGTAATGACACCAAATTGGGTATTTTTTTTACAGTAATTTTATCCAGCGGATTCCTGGGGGGGCACAAATGAAATTACCGTAATGACACCATATTGGCTGTAAAGCGCAACGCCTCAGCTTTCAGAAAATGTTCGATTTTTTTTCCGATAGCACAAACGGTGACATATTTACGGTATTCCAAAGTGCGCTTTAGGATTTAAAGGGTTAACAACTAAGTACAAGAAGTAAAAACAGAAACATTGTGCTTTTATTAGGGATTTCCTGCCTGACCCTATACAAATCTTTAGTATCTGCTGAGACTTAATGTCATTTTCCTAGATAATACACACTTCAAGTATTGTAGATGAGCTGTAGTACCTGGTTTTATTGGATTCTTATTGTTTAATACTGCAGCAACCAGAGGGCTGTTTTGTGTTGACAAGCAGAGAGCATTGTCGGGGTTTAGCTAATAAAGGGGCACCATGACAAAGTATCATGTGCTGCTTACTGACCTCCGGTAAGCGCACACGTGCTACGAAAGCCGGAATTAACAATAAGAGTGGCGCTTGTGGTCGGTATCATGTGTCCGTGGCTTAAAACATCAGCATCAGCATAGATTAAATGTCCAGTGTGCTTATTTTTGCATCAATAATTAATCAGTCATTGATTGATAATGCTGCATTTGTTGAAAAACTAATCACCTTTACGATGTGAGAACGGATGTAAACAAAGGATGTGTCTTAGGTTTGTGCTGACACCGATAGGTTAAAAGGTTGCCTCGATTGCCCCCTTTCGATCTTTTATCATGATGTTCCGGATGCTTATATTTTTTATTGTGCTTCATTTCCTCTGCAGGCGACTTTGTTATCCTGCTGAACGCCGGTATGAGCGTCCCGCAGGCCATTTTCTTCAACCTGCTGTCGGCGGTGTCGTGTTACATCGGCCTCGTGTTTGGCATCCTGCTAGGAAGCAACTTTGCCCCCAATGCAATCTTTGCCATCGCGGGAGGAATGTTTCTGTACATTGCACTGGCAGACATGGTGAGTTGATTACATTATCTGGGAATGTCTTGCTGTCAAAAGGTGCTCTGGAAATAGTTTAATACTCTCTGACTTACCAGCCAAACCAAAAGTTTCTCTGATCAGTCTTTTTTTTATATTAATTCCCTGAACTCCAAGCAGTTCCTGGATGTTTTTGCTCACTGTGGGCTCATTTTTTTAATATAATATAAAGTCCTGCACCTCTGGAAAAACCACAACAATTGCTATAAGTAGAGAGAACTTAAAATGTGTTTAGTGCAGCACAGCAAAGTTTAAATGAAGCATAAAAAAGAGGGCAAAAACTAAATATACAAACACTATAGGTATTTCACCATTTAGATTTTTCATTTGTTTGGGCGTTTTCGCTCACTGTGGGCTAATTTTTCACTGCGATATAAAGTCCTGCACCTCTATGGAAGCAGCACAACCATGGCTAGAAGTAGAGGGAACTCAGAAATGTCATTTGTGGAGTATTATAAAGTTAGAATGACATAAATCCTAAAAAAAAAAAAACGCACCTTTTTTCCCCAACACTGCCTGCAGTTCAGCCGAAAAGTCTCTGAATTTTTGTCACGTGACTGTTAGTTGCAGCTAAGTCAGTAAAGGCTTCTTGGTTGCAACCAGGACTGCAAAATTAGTTGTTTTTTACAAAATCTGTTTTCAGGTAAAGGTGTATTTTTGGTGAATTTTTAAACGAAACATGTAGAATAAAGTAATTTTGATTAAATATCACTATTTTAAGCTTAGATTTGGTTCCGTTTTGCGATGGAACGACACATTACAGACTCACAGAGTAGTTCATGGACTGTTAGAAAGCTGAAAACCCAACAATCCTTTCTGTTGTTACACTTTCTGGCTCTAATAAAGGCTATAATTTTTGGAAATTTAAAAAAATAACATGTCTTTTAAAGCCACCGGTGGGTTGTGGGGTTCAGAAGGTTAATCATGGATGTAATGAGAAGAAGAAGAAGAAATCTTTATTTGTCACGAAATACATTTTTACAGCATTGGTCAGCACCGCTTGTCCCAGTCACCACCACTGTGGGCCCTTGAGCAAGGCCCTTAACCCCTGACTGCTCCCCGGGCACTGCACCGCGGCAGCCCACTGCTCCTAGTATGTATAGTTAAGGTTGACTTTGAATAGGATGAATGCAGAGAAGGAAGGAACCCAAGGGGATCAGTAAAAGATTAGATTAACTACACAAAACAGAACAATATAATAACTGTTTTCCACACAAGCCAACCCAGTCACACTTCCAGCTTTTATCTCTTACTTCCCATTTAATAAACAATAAAGCCGATTGTCTGTTTTCACTGTGCTTGACACAAATATCTGACTGTGCTTCCTCCTTTCAGTTTC
>OMNN01034524.1:7045-17419 GCA_900302755.1 Chromis chromis | reverse complement strand
CTGCACGGTGGCTCAGTGGTTAGCACCGTCGCCTCACAGCTAGAAGATCCCCGGTTCATGTCCCGGTTAGGACGCCTGGGATCTTTCTGTGTGGAGTTTGCATGTTCTCCCTGAGCAGTGTGGGTTTTCACCAGGTTCTCCAGCTTCCTCCCACAGTCCAAAGACATGCTGAGGTTAACTGATGATTCTAAATTGTCTGTAGGTGTGAATGAGAGTGTGCTTGGTTGTCTGTCTCTATGTGTAGCCCTGCGATAGACTGGTGACCTGTCCAGGGTGTCCCCTGCCCCCTCACAACCCTACAGAGGATCAAGCGGTGTATAGATGGATGGATGGTTGTGGTATGTTCAGGGCCACAAACTGTGTGAGTACCTTGTTTCATCCTTTCTATGAAAAAGTGAAAAACATCATATTCGCACGTCACCTGACTACAACCAAAGATTGAAATGTCACTGTACTTTTTTACATAATATCAGAATGCACTGAGACTCCCATAACTCCTATTTCAGTTGCCAAATGATGCATTGTGAATGGTTCGAGTGGCAAAAGTATGAGACATGGTTTAGCATTCTGAAGTATATGACTCGAGTCCCACACAGAGCTGCAGTTTCTCTGAAATGAAGGGCCACTTAAGTGGATCTTACTTGGCAGTAGTTTGATACAGGTTGTGGGCTGCATCATAAAGAGGAGACCAGCACCGGAGTCTGCAGAATAAAGGGCTGAATTTCAGTCAATAAACATCTCAAGTTAACATCAAGAGGATAAAGTGCAAGAGACTAAGCAGCCTGGTGAGCTCCAGTAGCATGCCTTTGATCCACACCTTCTCTAAAGACATGCACCACCGAGAGACTGTTGCGCTGTCAAGACGGGTTAACAGCAGAGCAGGAGTGATTTATACGACTTTGTTATGTCACTTTTGCATTAAAAACACAGGATGAATCAGACTGTGTTCCCTCCCTCAGTCTCCACCCAGGGTGAGGACACCAAACAAAACATTCCACATCAGTGTGTCGTCTCCTCAGCTATTCACAGACGGGTAACAACACGTGCAGCAGATATAGGCAGCAGATCCGGACACAGAAAGAAGGGTCAAATTAAAATCTGGGTAATTATGTTCAAATACAAATTGCTTATTTTCTGTGTCAGTGCCTCAACATAAACAGTCCAGAGCACATCCAGTATTACTACATTTATCTGCAGGGAGTTTTCTCTGCAGCTTCAAGCAAACTCGCTCCACAAGTTTAATATACATCATTTATCACAGAGTGTCTCTGCCAAAGGACTGGGTGGAAGTCACGGTGATTTAAGGTCATGCTTTTTTCAATAAAATACAGAGGTACTAATAAAACAGTCTTATTTGAAAATCACAAAAATATTTTATATTACTTTTTTCTCTGATGTTAACTTCATTGGTCCATCCATCCATCCTGTGTCAGACTGCCTCAGTGACAGTAACAGCTGGATGGCACAGAATTACAGGCACAGAAACCATCTTGTTTAACGCCCCTCATAGTGATACCAGCTTCATCCATAACTCCCTAGGTCCACTTTCCACCAACTTAAAGCCCACTGCAAGAAATTTAGGTGTTCTCTTTGATCCAGCTCATTCGATCCCTACATAAAAAAAATAAAAAAACGTCCAGTCCTGTTTCTTTCAGTTAAAGACAAGTTCCATAATCAAACCAATGCTGTCACCTGCAGATCTGGTAAAACTCATCCATGCATTCATTTTCTTTAGACTTGATTATTGTAACTCCCTCCTGTCAGGTATCAACCAGAAATCACTCTCCCGCCTCCAGCTGGTCCAGAACGCAGCAGCTAGGCTTCTCACCGGTTTTAACAGACGACATCACATAACCCATGTCTTTGCATCACTCCACTGGCTCCCTGTGCATTTGAGAATTGATTTTAAGATTTTACTGATAACTTTTAAAGCATGTCATTGCTGACCCCTTACGTCCCACCCTGCAGCCTTAGAACCTTGGGCAGGGACCTCCTGACTGTTCCGAAGTCGAGGCTCAAAGCAAGGGTGACCGGGCCTTTGCTCCGGCCCTGCCCGAGGAGATAAGGCTGGCAGACTCAGTGTCTTCTTTTAAATCGCTTCTCAAAACACACTTTTACAGCCTTGCTTTTGTGTGACGTCGTCTTTCTATGTCTGTTTTAGGTCTTTTCTATTATGTCTTTTTATATATTTTATTTGTTTTTATTGCTTTAATTCGTCTTTTACTGTTACTGTTACTTTTTAAATGACATTTGCCTGCTGTCCTACCTGTCAAAGCACTTTGTAAACTTTGTTTTTAAAGGTGCTATATAAATAAAGAATTATTATTATTATCCATCATCTATACACCACTTTATCCTCTGTAGGGTCATGAGGGGGCTGGAGTCTACCCCAGCCGACTCAGGGTGAAGGCAGGGGACACCCTGGACAGGTCACCAGTCTATCACAGGGCTACACATAGAGACAAACAACCAAGCACACTCACATTCACACCTACGGACAATTTAGAATCATCAATTAACCTCAGCATGTTTTTTGGACTGTGGGAGGAAGCCAGTGAAAACTCAAGCTGCACATGCAAACTCTACACAGAAAGATCCCAGGCGTCCTAACCGGGACGCGAACCGGTGATCTTCTAGCTGTGAGGCGACAGTGCTAACAACCAAGCCACCGTGCAGCCCTGGGACATGGGAATTTCTGTGTAACAACACAATACCAGCTATTCAGGAGGCACAACAGGAAAATGTGTCGACTTTAAATATAAAATCAAAATTTGAAAATGTGCCATCATGAATGTAGAATTCTAACATTAATAATAAATCAATATTTTTAAATAATTATTTTCACACATCCACAGCATCACAGAGACCTCAGCCACCTTTTACATTGATTTATTTGACTAAAGGACTGTAACTGAAGGACAGAGCAACTCAAAGCAACTCAACATCTATCCCAACAGCACTGTGTAGTCAGATTTTCTCTGGCAGATGAATGAAAAATATCTCCTCATATTTCTAAATAAATAAACAGAATGTAAGCACTGCTCAGACTTCAGAAACCTTTTGTTCTCTCTCTGTTATTTTTTATTGTCATTTTATTCAGATGTCTTTTAGTCATCCATTTTTATTTTGTTTAATGGTCTGCTGTGTTAACTGTACAACACTCTGGTTCAACTCTTGTTGTTTTTGAATGCGCTCTAGAAATGAATTCCACTTTGACTCTCACATTGTCGGTCATTGAATGGGAGAACATGATTTGATCTTCCAGGTTCAGTCCTCCGTCACAGATGTTTTCGCACTGAAAGACTTGTGCCTCTCATCACGTGTCCGGCTTTGCAGCACTTCCTAGAAACTCCTGCAAAGACTCCTGGGGGGCCCACGCAGGTTCAGCTGTCCCTTCATACGGCAGGTAAACATGGGGGATAAATTCCCCTCATTCCACAGACACACGGTCAGCTTCAGATGTTTGTTTTCCTGATTGAACATTGTTCTGGTCTCAGACACATTCCAGGGAAGTAGGTGGAGGTTTTATAAAGTTCACTCACTGCGGCTGATCAACATTATTATAATGTTACATGGTGCTGGACATCCCGTACTGCCTCGAGGCTAGAACTGGGCAAAGGAATGTGATTAATTGAAGTTTCAGCATTGAGTTTCAATACCACATGATGTTTGAAATGTCATTTCAGTGGTCTTCAGAAAAGGAAAGAATATGTAAGGAAAACACAGAACTTATTTAATTAACTTTAATTAGTTTCTTATGATAACAACCTTCGTCAAAAGAGAAGATTTGTCTCTTGTCTTGGTTTTAAAACATTAGAAGTGGAGTGTTGGAGTGTTAATCAGGCAGAGCAAACAAACCGTAGACATCACATTAGATTCTGGGAACACATGGAAGACATTTTTTAATATGTTCTGACATTTTATAAAAAAAATAATCTTTTAGTCAATGATAAAAATAATCATCTGTTGCAGGCCTGATCTCTTATCACACAGGCACATGTCAGTGAGCTTTAAACAGAGTAATGAATGAAAAAGTGTGCTTCACTTATTCCTGTTTCATCTCAAAGTTTACCCTGTGTGTGTGTGTGAGTATTTAAGTATGTGTGTGTGTGTGTGTGTGTGTGTGGGAGAGTTTAGGTAAGAATCTCACCAATGAGCTAAAGAATGTGAGGAGTGCTGCCTGGGTCGTGTCCAAACAGAGGGGTAGTTATTGTCAGACCTCAGGCTCTGTGTTTGTGTCACTCCTAGAGAGCAGCAGAGGAACTGGAGCATGTTTAACATTAATTTGGATCAGGACATGTTTGCCTGCAATTCCTCTTCTCTGGGACTTTTTTAATAAAATATGCCAGTCCTGAAAATCTCCCTTGAATCTTCACTTCTCTATGAAGAGCACAGAAAAGTAGAAATAACTTATGCGTCCTCAGGTTGAGCAGCGTCACGCCAACTCAGCCTGTTCACGAAGCCTTCACTTTGACCTTTTTCGACATGCAGTATCAGTCACATAAGAAGTGATGCATTTCATGTTTTAGGTGGTTTTAAATAAAGAGAAACAGATGCTTGGCAGGAGCAGCAAACACACAAAAAAAACCCTAAAAGGGGAAGTTGAAGAATACCACTCCAAAAACGGAATTTCCCTCCTCCAGTCCCACATGTACAAAGTCCATGAGGCTTATATCCACAGTGACCTGTTTATCCCTGAGATAACATTTCAGTCTGGTGGTTCAGGCATTCGTCAAAATGTCAACATGTCCTGGATGCTCCATGGAAGCTTCTTACAGGCCTGAGCAGCGCAGGTTTCTGACAACAGGCCTAAACAAACTGCCATCAGTGACAGACGTCTGCTGCTGTTCAGGATCACTGGAGAGGAGATGAAGGAGAGACGAAAGATAACAATTAGAAATATCAACATTTACTCTCAAGAACGTTTTTGTTGTGTATTAATTCTCTGAATGCTAAAACGGGTTTGAAAGGCATGTTGTCCCCTAAAAAAACACACACACACCAAAATGACACTGTTTTTGAGAGCCAGAAACTTGTCAGATTTGTGTTAACTATTGTTTTGGCAGTTGTTCTAGGGTCTTTAGACACATCTCTCACTAGTTTTATTTGCAGAGTCTTTGAACTCTTTCGCTTCCTACCTCAGCCAGACTTGTTCTATACTGTGTGGCTCTCTTTGAAGCTCTTGATGATACTTCTCACTCCACTTCTTGACACTTGGAAACGTTGTGCTAACTTTGTATAATCCTTCTCCTGCTTTGTAAGCATCAGCTATTCTTTTTCTCAAGTCTAAACTTGATGATGCATGATGCTTTCTCAAGTGACAGCTCAAACCCTTAATGAAGTTTTTGTAGTGTGTGTTAAGTGTAGGACAACCCTCAGTTTTAACTTGACTGATTGATTGATTGATTACAAGCTGTGACAGTTAAAGTACATGATTGCACAACAGTGTTTGCTGCTTTGGCTCAATAAAAAGTTTCAGTTCTTAAGGCGGGTAATAATTTTGACCCTGCTAGTTTTTGGTTTTTGTGATATAATAAAAGGGCGATCATGGCCGTCTGTCTGTATGTATGTATGTGTGTGGCTATGTCCGCACGATAACTCGAGAACAAATAGAGATAGGATAACCAAACTTGGCACAGATGTTCATCTTGACCTACCCTGGTCACCCATTAATTTGGGGGTCAAAAGGTCAAAGGTCAAGGTCACAGGGCTAACTGTGAATGCGTCCGGCGTGGGTCTGCATCTCACTTGAGTGCATTCTAGTTTTGTTTCTGTGTGCAAAGTAAAATAATGTAAGCATCCAAAATAAAACTAGGATGTTTGGAAAAGCTGTGTTAAAAATTCCTTGATCTGTTTAACAGCTCTTGGGAAATTTTTGACAAAAAACTTAAAATTTCATAGGGGGCTATTCATTTTGTCCTCAACTGTATATCATAAAAATTGCTTTATTTTACATGTATCACATTAATACATTTACCAAAAATAAACCGTTTGAATTAACCAGATTCCGTAAAAAAAACTAAAATTCTGCACTCCTCGGCACAACTAAGAAGCCATTAGTGACTTAGCTGTGACCAACAGTCATGTGACAAAAAAGTTAGGGACATTTCAGCTGAACTGCAGGATGTTCAGCTGAGAGGAGCAGAGAGGAGACATTTACAAGTAGTAAAATATCTTTAATAAGTGGAGTCACAATTTTATTTCCCCAGTATTGGTAACACCTGTTGAAACTTGGAAAACTTGATTTTTCCATTCAGGTTTTCCAAGTTCAACTTAGTTTTTTTTCTCTTTTTATGATTTATGGCATTACAGTATATATTTGTTATATTGCACTAAAAGACATTTGTGAGTTCTCTCTACTTCTAGCCAACGCTGCACTATTTCTAGAGTTGCAGGACTTTATATTACAGTGAAAAATGAGCCCACAGTGAGTAGAAATGTGACAGGAGCGAAGAAACGCCAAGAAACTGCTTGGAGTTCAGAGGATTAATACATGAGCATGACTGAAAAATCTGGAATGATACAGAAAGTATTTAAATCAGTTTTTAACCTAACAAACCATCATGAAGCATATTCCTACCAACTGCTATGTAAATAAAGTAGTTTTAAATAGACACAACATTTCAATGATGCAGCATAAAGCAGTTAAAGGCTGACTGCACTGCTCCGGTGCCGTCACACATACCAGAACTTGTTCGTTATTAATACTGACGTAAACAAAAGCCTCATCAGAGCACCAGACCATAAATCAGTCAACAACAAGTCATTGTTTGCTGTTCACAGTCTGGCAGCCAAATACAGTGAGCAGCTTTTCGTTACAGGGATTTAGTTGTTGAAAGAAATAATTACACAAAACAAGAAGCAAAAACCTCTGTGTTATGTAATATAATGTATTTTCACTGCCTGGGCTCTCTGTGGTCAGGAGCACAGGGACAAGGAGATTTTCTCAGACAAAGGGAGTGGAAGTTGCCACCTGCTGGTGCTTTAAAATGTTGTTTGAGGAATCAAACTCCAGCGCTTTTCTCATGTCTCGTGTGATGTGGTCTGCTTAAAAGTTACTCCTAATACCTCCTCATGTTTCTGTTCTTGGTTATTATTGAGTGGATTTGAAAATGTCTTAATCCAAACAGTAAAGACACTAAGACAGAAAAATAACAGAGGGAAACAGATGACCTGGCTATGATTAAGGGGTATGTTTTAGTAGTCAGGCTCTGCTAAGCTAAGCTAACGGGCTGTAGCAGAGTCGGCTGGCCCATTAGGCAATATAGGCAAATGCTAAGGGTGCCGTGGCCTCCAGGGGGCGCCACAAAATTGGGAAAACATTCACCTTCAATATAATTATATTAAAACTAGTTATTACTATTAACTCTTAAAATGGAAAAGCTCACACTGATTCAAATGTAAAGCAATGCCTAATTAATATTACTACAAAACAATGCTATTCCATTTCTTTTGTAAGCTTATGTAAATCGCTGATGGAGGGGGGCGCCATATAAAATCTTACCTAGGGCGCTACATTGGGTAGGGATATAGCTTCATATTTAGTGTACATACATGAGAATGAAACCAGTCTCCTCATCCAACTCTGTAAAAACATATATTTCCTAAGATGTCAAGTAATTCTTTCACATACTGAACCCTGGTCCACTATGTCTACTCTTTATCCTCAACTGTATTAGCTGTATCTTTCAAAAGCTCCTATTTTATCAGAACATTTTTACTTCAGTGCGAAAAGTTGCATTTTAAAACACTCAAGGAAAGTAGTTTTACATAAAGTCGTGCTTAGTGAGTGTGTAGTTTTGTAGATTAGAGTAAAAGGGGGCAGCATTTCTGGAAACACATGTTGCTGCTGAATTTAAAATATAAACTAATGAAATGACATTCATCTCCACTGCACTGGGGAGGAGGCAGAAATCTCAGAGGTATCTCAAAATCTGTCAAAGCAAACCTATCAGAGTGGCTGGATAGCACTAGATGACGTGCGTCTTACCTCTGATGGCCTGTGAGTTTGAGGTGAGCACAAACAGTTTGATGAGGCCCAGACACAGCGGGGAGTAGTCGTGCTCCCAGATGACTGCAGGGATGAGCAGCACTTTGCCGTAGCAGGACAGCAGCAGAGCTCTGAGGAGCAGGCTGAGCTCTACGGTCCCACCCTGAAGACAACCCACCCACACCCAAAGGAACCACAGCACACCGCCGCAGAACGCTGAGAGCTCTGCAGAAAGACACAGGCAGTGGCCACGTGATTTACTTAGTAACTGTGTAAAATGAATCAGTATTTAATCAATTATTAAGCCATTTATCGTGCAAAATATCAGACATTCCATCATTTCAGCTTTTAAAATGTGAGGACTTGTGTTTCAAAACATGGTGAAGAGAATATATTTAGTTTTATGATTGTTCGTTAAACAAAACAAGCCAATCTAAAGATGTCTTGTTGGGCTCTGTGACAGTCTGATGGGCTTTTTTCACATTTTACACAAAACAAACAATTGAAAAATGAAAGAAATCATAAGCAGTTTAACTGATTATGAGAATATATTGTAGTTGCAGGTTGAACATAAAAAGTCTGACTGACTGATGAAAACTTTCAATATATGTATGTGTTCAAGAACTTTCTCTGTGAGAAAATACCGGTCAAATTTAAGGAATGTTTTTGCTAGACCAGCCTGACCATATAAACTCTCGTGTTCCCAGCTCTCGTGCTCCGTGCTAATGCAGTCATATATCTTCTTATCTTACCCAGAGCAGCCAATCCAAACATGCCGTAGAACTCCCATTCCTTGGTGTATCTGATGATGTCAGCCGGGTCGCTGCTCTGTTCTGAGCCGTGGAGCAGAGACCATCTGAGGTAGGCCTCACACAGCAGGCAGAACACACACAGCTTCCAGTGGATCTGAAGGAAGAACATGTAGAAAACACACATGTTGTACACCTAGACAAAAACTCATGACAGCACCTGTATGAACTAAATGACAAATGGAAAAAGCAATCTGTGTCATCCCGTAGCTAAGATCATCACTTAAATGTCTTGACCAGTGTGTCAGCTATACCATGGGTTAGAATGGAGGTCACTTTTTTCTGTTTTCGTGGTCAGAAGAGGCAGGTACAACTTGATTTAGCTTTTATTTATCACTATTCCTATTTAAAAATATGAATAATAAGAATGAGAAAACAGGTGAAAAGTAGCTGCAGCTGCCTGCTTTCAGCAACAAGGAAGATTAGGTTTGTTCTTGTATTTTGTTTTATGGTTGCTGGTATTATGAAAGTTATTTTTTTCTGATCTTTGAGCTAAAGTGAGTGAAGTTCATGATTTTGCCGTGCCACACTTTGATGGTGATGCAAGAACAGCATACATGTTAGGGATTGATCGATATATTTTATTTTTCAGGGCTGATTAGCTATTGATTATCAAGGAGACGGATACCTAATATTTAGAACCAATACACACTCATTGGCCACTTTATTAGGTACACCTGTTCAATTGCTTGTTAACACAAATAGCTTATCAGCCAATCACATGGCCGCAACTCAATGCATTAAGGCATGTAGTCAAGACAATTCAAACCGAGCATCATAATGGGGAAGAAAGGGGATTTAAGTGACTTTGAACGTGGCATGGTTGTTGGTGCCAGACGGGCTGGTCTGAGTATTTCAGAAACTGCTGATCTACTGGGATTTTCATGCACATCCATCTCTGGGGTTTACAGAGAATGGTCCAAAGAAGAGGAATCATCCAGTGAGCAGCAGTTGTGTGGACGAAAATGTCTTGTTGATGTGAGAGGTCAGAGGAGTACGGGCAGACTGGTTGGAGATGATAGAAAGGCAACAGTAACTTAGATAACCACTGGTTACAACCAAGGAATGCAGAATAGCATCTCTGAATGCACAACACGTCCAACCTTGAAGAAGATGGGCTACAGCAGCAGAAGACCACAGCGGGTGCCACTCCTGTCAGCTTAGAACAGGAAACTGAGGCTACAATTCACACAGGCTCACCAAGACTGGACAATAGAAGATGGAAAAACATTGCCTGGTCTGATAAGTCTCCATTTCAGTATTTCAGCGACATTCAGATGGTATGGTCAGAATTTGGCGTAAACAACATGAAAGCATGGATCCATCCTGCCTTGTATCAACGGTTCAGGCTGGTGGTGGTGGTGTAATGATGGGGGGATGTTTTCTTGGCACACTATGGGCCCCTTAGTACCAACTGAGCCTTGTTTAAACGCCACAGCCTACCTGAGTATTGTTGCTGACCATGTCCATTCCTTTATGACCACAGTGGACACATCTTCTGATGCTACTTCCAGCAGGATAATGCTCCATGTCACAAAGGGATGGACATGGTCAGCAACAATACTCAGGTAGGCT
>OMNN01034519.1:5543-17915 GCA_900302755.1 Chromis chromis | reverse complement strand
CTAGTAGATACTCTGGGTGCTACATAGTGACTCCCTACTGCTCATAATACTTAGGATCACTTATAAACAGAGAATGAATTTCCCTTCAGTAAAGGATAACTTGAGCACTAATCACAAAGTAGGGCTGTACAGTGGCTCAGTGGTTAGCGCCGTCGCCTCACAGCTAGAAGATCCCTGGTTCGTGTCCTGGTTAGGACGCCTGGGATCTTTCTGTGTGGAGTTTGCATGTTCTCCCTGTGCAGTGTGGGTTCTCACTGGGTACTCCATCTTCCTCCCACAGTCCAAAAACATGCTGAGGTTAATTAATGATTCTAAATTGTCCGTAGGTGTGAATGAGAGTGTGCTTGGTTGTTTGTCTCTATGTTTAGCCCTGTGATAGACTGGCCACCTGTCCAGGGTGCCCCCTGCCTTCGCCCTAAGTCGGCTGGGATAGACTCCAGCCCCCCCGCGACCCTGCAGAGGATTAAGCGGCGTACAGATATAGATAATGGATGGATAATCACAAAGTACAAGTGAGGCTAAAGGGATTTGGACAAACTAAAGTGTTAAAAATGAACAAGTTGCCCTGATGATAGGTGAAGTTAGATGATCACAAGTTATTGCAATTCATCCTGAGGAGCATATGACTATTGGTTTCTTTAAAAAAAAAAAATTATTCCATCTATGAAATTTGAAGACATTTCACTTAAAACCACATATGTGAATATCACTTGGAGAAAGGACACCTTGGCCACTATGTTTAGTTTTCTAGCATCACGACCTGGGCACAGACACACAGCAGAAATGGATTTATGAGAGCCAGCTGCCAAATCTGCCCTCCGATGCCCCTGAACGCAGATACTGTGATCACACTAAGCTGCAGACTTTACCCAGACTGTGAGCTCGGGCTTCATTTTAACTTCTGCACTTACTTTCAAAAGTCAGTGCTACCTGGAAACTTTTTTTCTTAAGCTAGCTTTCTCTCTGCAGAGGCGGGTGGCTTTGAACCAGGAGAGTCAGCCAGCCAAATGCAGAAAGAGAATAGATAGACATGAGGATAGACAAATACTGTGTGTGTGTGTAAATGCTTCTGTGTATGTCTGAGATGGAGAGAGAGAAACTTCAACACTGAGGAATGGCACTGCCTAATGAGTAAAACACAGACTCCTGTTTCTGCTTCTTCTAAAGCTACAACGGAATATTTGTAACCATTACAAATCTGTTGTTGAATGCACAGTGGAACAGGACAACATTTATTAGTAACTGCAGCTAATTAACAACAGCAGCATCCACTCACACTCATTCCTTCAAGACTCTCCTCTTATTCACTTCAACTGATGAGCTCTGCAAACAGCCAGACATGAGCATCTGAGTCATTGCTTTCTGTGCTTTTGTCCTTGCAAACAGTATCACCTTTTAATGGCAAGTGGGCGGGGGGTTTATGTCGTGAGACTATAGAAAGAAGTGACAGATTGAAGTCTGAGTCATGGCAATCTTGAGGTAGGGAGACTAATTGAACCTTGAAGAGATGATAGGTGGGCACATGTGAGGCAATACATACTATTTCCTGGGACTGGCTGTGGCCATCTTGAAATGAATCAGAGATGCTGGCTTGATTAGTTCAGATCTAAAGCTTCTATACCAGCACTAGCTGTGATTCACAGTGTGCTGGGAGAACCAAAGCTTCAAGTATAGTGGAAAGACACAAATAAACGACAAGGAAGATCAGAAAACATGATTTAACTTTAAAGCTACTATAATCAATGTTGTTAGAGCAACAATTGTTGAAATTATTACGTCATTTGAAAAAAAGGTCACTCATAGTGACAAACCCATAGAGAATTATCACCCAGCTACAAGCTATGTAAAGCGTCTTAGCATGTTTCAGCTCATTGATTTGCTTTTACCACCTACAACTTAACTGTTCTGCTTTACTCTCACCTCTCTCATTTGTGTTGCTTCTAGTCAAGGCAGGTGATTTTCAGCAAAAACTCTCTCATAAACCCACTATTTACCACCTGCCCAGCAGCAAAACAAAGTTAGTGACTATAGCTATCCTATGACTAGCCTAAAACAGAGCTACAAGGAGAGAGACTGCCAGACTTAGATTCATTAGGTGGACACAAGCATGACTTCAAATGAATGCTAATGTTGCCTGTATGTATTGGATGTGCAAATGAACAGCTGTTTGGCAAATTTTCTCACTGTCCAATGTGAGTTGCTGTGTGAGTATAAATGGTCACAGTAAAATGTTGTAAAATGACGCATGCACATCTCTTATTTGGTAGATTTAGATTACAGCCACAGGACATCACTTCTATCTGTCCACAGAACAAACTAGTTAGTACATGTTTTGTGTATGTATACCTAACAGGTACTCTATTGACTAAATGTGTTTTTTGTGAATTGCTGCACTGCAGTTTCTCAAACTCAGCTTTATCATATTATGAATAAAGACAGAGGTAATTACTTTTGGTACATAAAATGCTCATCCAGTTTTCCTCTGCTTAGATCAGCTGTGAACCTGGTCCATTCACAGTGTATGTACCCCAACTGTGAGAAGGTGCTCCCTGATTTTATATAATCCAGTACAGATGGTGGAGCTCACGTGCCACAAACTGTTTATGCTTGTGCATATGGGCAGTGACTCACATGGGACATAGTTTAACTAATCAGCACATGGTAGTATGTCATAGTAGACTTTAGTTCTCTATGCCGAGCACACATGCACTTATACTCTCACAGACAGATGTGTGTTCACCGTATTCCTCTTGACCTTTTCTGAAAAATGACCTTTTCTTCTCATCCGTCTCTGTTCTTCCTCTATTCTACCTCTATCTCTCACTGGATGCAGCTCTTTTGCTTATCCATACATCTTTCTAACCTGACGTACTATATGTCACACAGACTTCCTGTTTCCAAATGACTCCTAGACTGAAGGTATCTGTTGAACAAGAAAGGAAGTTAGGTGAAACTAAAGTGGGAAAAACTAACTGCTGTTACATACAGTCAAGCCCGAAATTATTCATACCCCTGGTAAATTTGGACTTAATGTTACTTTTATTCAACCAGCAAGTTTTGTCTTGATTGGAAATGACACAGGCGTCTCCCAGAAGATAAGAAGACGATGTACAAGAGGCTTCATTGTGGAAAAAATATTTCTCAGCTTTTATTTACATTTGAACAAAAAGTGGCATGGCAAGCTTACCAGGGGTATGAATAATTTCGGGCTTGACCGTAGATGTGGAGGAAGAAAGAATAAAGCACACTCCTGTGTTTACACGTACACACACGCACATACATATACACACACACACGTACACACACACACAGACACACTCAAATATATACTGAGTGCATGTAATAGTTTGTTTACATGAGCATTTGTTCAGGAAATGCCATCCACACTCCCTTTTCCTTGTTGTTTTCTCTCTTTAAGGTGAGCCTTACCCTGTATACAGCTCAGAAAAGAAATGTCATTAAATGTTTTACAAAAGAAACTACATTCTGACCTCTAAAAATAAAAAAATAAAAAATTACCACGCTTTGGATTGATTTTCTTTCCTTCTTTTTTTTTTTTTTTTGTGGCTAATATGTTAATAAAGACTGTTTGAAAGCCTTCCTAGTCCGCTGGGCATTTAAGCTGACATTTGCCTTCATTATCTTAATGAATAACAACAGGTTAGCATGCAGGGCTTTAAACACTGTCTGGGAGATGTCCCTCCTCATCTGTCCAGCATAAGGCTGTTTTCAGAAGCTTGTAAAAGAAACCAAGTAGGCTTTACAAAAGATAAAACACACACACAAACATGACAAGACAAGATATAACACAGTCTTTATACAGACTCCAAGCAAACAGACAACATATACAGTACACAGTGATTTCGCAGACATGGATTAGGCTAAGGTGTGGAGCAGATGGAAAAACTACTCTTTTCTTTTCTAAATAAAGCCACATTTAAGAAGGAGTTAAGCTAATGAATCCCTAAATGTTTCCAAACCTGCTCTCAGTGGAAGAAGAAGGAATGTTTCCAATTAATCTAAATGCTTTTTTAAAGTACACTGGCATTTCAGTGCTGGCGGTAAATGAGATCCTGAATGACATATCTCTCAGACATCATGTGTTAGGAGGAGGCCCATCCAGCTCCACGTCCGTGTGAACTTCCTCTCACCCTGAAGCAGAGCTGTATGTCCCGCTGTTCTTAAAATGCCAGCGCTGTTTTTCCTTGTCTCATAAAGAGTGTGTTATGGATACAGTGGCAGCACTGTTAATAGAAGTCTTTAACAATCATTGTCCTGGCTAATGTTACCGTTAGCTGTGCATGTGTCTATGCGTCACCTGAATTTAGAACTGACTTGATCACAGGGACACTTGAGAAAAGATTCTTCCTGGTAGAGTAACATCCTGTATTTTAGGCAATGGGACAGAGACACTCACCTGTACGATCTCCAGCATTTCGGATTTACTGATGTACCCGTTCCCGTCCAGGTCGTACATACTGAAGGCCCATTTCAGCTTCTGCTCCAGCTTGCCACGCGACGTAACACTTAACGCGATGATAAACTCCCGGAAGTCTATTGTTCCGTCGCCGTTCGCATCGAACGTGCGAAAGACGTGCTCAGCGAACTTTGACGCGTCTCCATAGGGGAAGAAGTTACCGTAGATCTTCTTGAACTCCTCCATGGAGAGGTTCCCGCTGGGGCAGTCCCTGAGGAAGCCCTTGTACCACTCCTGGATCTCGTGCTCGGTGAAGTCGGTGCTCTCCAGCAGGTCCTGCATCACCTCAGGACGGAGCTTGCTGTTCTGCTTCCCCATGTCTGTTGGTCCTGATTCACTCTGCTCACAGCTAAGAGACACAGAAAGGACATGGGTTTGATTTTAGAGGGTTACAAACATTGATAAACAATTTACTGCGTGACTCAGTGAAAGTCAGAGATGGTTAGAGATGGAAAGTTATCATGAAAAAAAGTCAGACACCTCTATCATATGTTACCAGTTGTGCACTAAAATTCTAAATACACTGATCACACAAGCACTGACCTTTTTGCACCAATTATTAAACAGCTATAAACACACAGCACGGTGTTAGCTTAAAGCAGTTCCTGTGTAAAAATATCCATGGCCTTATTAATCCAGCGTTCTGACAAGATGCCTGCAGCTTATTCTGCACTCTGAGCTGAAGGTCTTTTGTTCTGGGAATATTGAATGTTTTCCATGTCTTATTTTTGCAGATCATGCAGTTAAAACATCCTAATAAGCTCTGTGTCATTGGGTTATTTTTGTGAGCTAATGACATCGTTTGGAAATCTGTCTATTCAAATCATCAGTTTTTAATTTATTGCATTCAGCTTGCAGTTCTAATGTTGAAGGTCTTGACATTTTATAAAAAGGTTACTAATATCAAGAACAAAATGATTTCTGTCCTCTAACGGTGCAGCAAGCAAGCAGCAAAACTGTTACATACGCAAACCTAACTTTTTCTCTTGCTAACGTTAACTGTGTGTTGGGGACTTCTGTGGTTTTCACACTGTTGGTCTGCGACACACACGCGTCATTTCTCACTATGCTAGAACTTGCGGTCTCAGTTTGCGCTATCACTGCTGCTATCTGAAGTTTCTCACTGGAGATCAAGGAGTCATGTTGGCTACCTATAGGGCCGACAGATGTCCATTAATGTGAGACATGCAGTAAAAAAAGTTTTGAAAATGCGAGGATGAGTGGGTTTTTTCCCTCTCAAATGACATCTTACTGGTTCTGCATACCAAAAATGTCCATATATAAACTACAACGTGGTCTGTCTAGCCCCCAGTTGTGTGTAATTTTGCTGTAACTGTGTCTCAATCTGTAAATTTAAATGTGGCCTTTTTCCTTGAGGAAGGAGGCACTACCGCTGGTGGGATGGCCAGTAATTGTTCCACTGTAGAGGGCTGGTTTTGATGCCTGGATCCTTTGTAGCATCAGCCGAACAGTCGCCAGATAAAGCTGAGGACCGGGCAGCTGCGTCCTCAAGTAGCTTTGCTGAGGTATGAACTAAAAATATAAGCAACCCTGCTTTTCAGACTTTATGTTTATCAGGACTAAAATCACTCCCTTTTACAAACTAATGGAACTTTCCATGGAAAACAGCTCTGTGTACTCCGAGTACACACGGCGCCATATGCCTGACACAGGCTTAATTACTCTATAAAATCTCTCTCTACACACACACACTAGACTTGTCTTAGATGCACAGGAAGGAAAAGGTGGTAAGGTCAAACGATACGTAAGCAGAGCTGCTCAGCAAACATCATTCCGATTCATAACCTCTTAAAAAACTATTTCTTTCTCGTCTTCCTGGTGTACCAGTGTTTGTAGTACAGATTGTTATGAACCGGATAAAGTCATATAATCTCTGCTTGCACTCGATTTAAATCGCCACGTATAGCGACAAATATAACATTTACTCAAAACAGGAACAATGGTGAGTCATCACCTCCATGTGTTTGAGCTAGAATGAAAGTACATTATATTAGTTTCTGATATTAAAAGCCGCAGTGCTCGTAAAAGTGACTGCTCGCTGTCTCGTTGAGTCACTGATGACTTGGAGCAGAGAAATGATAGGATGACCCGAACGTTTAGGCCATAAAACATCTCAAGGAACAGATGCTAATTTGTGCATTTATTCTATTCTTTTGTTTGACATGAGACTACCCGGTGTTTCATAGAGCAGATCTAGTAATTTCATGACCTCAAAATGACCAGAAATTGTTGAGTGGTTTAATTATAAAACATTCTTCTCATGTTTCAAATCTATAATTTTAAAGTCACAGGTGTCATGGTCAAACTGTGCCTAAGAGTGACACAAAGAAGCAGAAGGAAACTTCATAATACTGAGTGGAGTTTTGAAATGTGACTGTATTACTTCCCAGTGTCATGGCTCTTTTACATACCTCTGCATTGTCTGTTTTCATGACACAGTGGAAGAGTTCTGTGTCTGTTTTTTATCTGGCCTTTTGGCGACACAAACAGGAAGTGCCTGCTCCTGGTCTCAGTGAGATTGTGCTCTCGTTACACTAACCATACTGTCAGTGTGTAAGTGTACAATATATGGACCTGCTCATATGTTAGTATTTATCAGAAGCCTTTTTGCATCAAAATACAACTATGACTTGGAAAAAACTGAATACAGCATATGCAGTAACTTCCCCAACAGGCTTTAGCGTGATCATTTCTCGAGTGTATGTATTCGTGTACAGAATGTATTCAGCTCTTTGCGATGCGCTGTTAGTCTTGCCTTGGCCTTCACTGTGAATAGCCTCAGGAAATGAATCACTTGTGTCCTCAAATGCACCTTCTATACAACTGTGTAGAAAACCACAGGAGATGAAAACTGGAAAAAGTTCCTTTTTCACGTCCATATGAGCAGGTCATTCACAGGTTCTATTGAGAGAAATTAGACAGAAAGTGTGGGTGGCCACTGGGCAGACCCATTTACTAACAGCTCAACTCAAAGTTCAATCAAGGCTACCAGCGAGCACAAATTCCACAATGTAAGCGACGATGTTTGAGAAGCGATAACTTATCAGAGTATGGAATAATATACTGCTCCAGCCTGATGGAAAAGCTTGAGCTCCAGCCATGAACTGAATCACGGTTAAACAACTACAGAACAGCTTCTCTGTAGTGAACATGATGATGAAAAGAGACGTGGTGGGACAGAATCATAATCAACGGCAGCAACCACTTGAGTGCCACATAAATGCACCAAAGAATGACTTATGCAGGGCACGATTTTTGACAATCTACCTCTATTACAGACTTTTGTTACTGCGTACTAACAGTGACATCCAGAGGGCCGAGCTGCAAATAGGGATAAAAGGCACAAACGCACTGCAGCCCTTAATGTGGATGCAAAGCTTATGTAGAATAAGAAACAATGAGAAACTAGTCTCCACACTAAGTACTTTGCTTCAATTATTGGACTCTTTTCAGACACAAAATTTAATTAGTGTTTGCTTTCAGGAGGTTTTTAATCCCTGTTACCTCACTCAAACCTGTTTATCTGCTTTCCTTTCAGTCTGCTTTTACCAAATGCTTTCATAAGAAGTAAACAAGAAAGACATTTGGGGCATTCAAAATTAAATTAAAGAGAAGTGGTTGTTTAAAAACTACATTCGGGTGAGGCTTTTATTGAATATTCTTGTTTTGTATGTATGTAGCAGGTGAAACTGAACAACTGAGGGTTTGGTTGTAAAAATCATTAAAAAAAAACCCACTCAACGCCAATTACCGTGCTGAGTAACCTTTAAGGTGCTGCTACAGCCACTGACCCTCAGAGTGATTACACTTCAGTGTGTCGCCAAGCTCTTCATCTAATGGAATCCACAGCCTTGACCCTGTCCACTGCTATAAACACAGTCTACATGCACACACACTCACAAAGCTGTAATTACTAACCCACTTTGCCCTGTCACCCGTTATGATACACTCTATTGCACGCCTGTACATGTACGGTCACACACCACACACACAACCACACCCATGACACCACTTTGCCCTCATGTGATCCAAAGTTAGATTCTTTGGACACTTTGCTTTGCAGCGTTTGCTCCTTCACTGGGTTATTTTTTTTGTATATAGATTCAATTTGCTTTATGTTATAGCTGTTTCCAAAAGGGACAGGTGCAGTCAAATAAGGACTGAAACATGGACAGAATTAAAGATTATGTAATGAAAAAAGACCAAGAGCATGTGTATGTAGTATACCGTAAATCAGAGATTGACAGCAGCTGGCGTTAAAATGAGTAGGCACTGGTGACGGGACACGTTTCCATGCCTCTCCAGGCTGCTACATGCTTCAGCGTGCTGTTCACAGTGTCACATAGCTCTGGAAAGCTGCTTCTCGCATTTGGGCTGGAGGTGGTATATTCGGGTAGCTTCTGTCTGCAAAAACAGGCAATCTGACGGCCAGCATGAACTAAATGGCATGTTTTAGAATCGAAACGTTATTGGTGCTTTTTGGAGCTGATGCTGATTTAGGGAGTAAAAAAGCTGGGATGTGTACTCTACATATCTCTGCACGAGTGGTAGTAATGGTAATGCTTTTTCTGCATTATGCACTGTTTCTTATAGGCGCCCATTGGAAAACATATACGTCAATACTGATTTATCTGTGACAGGCCAATATCGGTCATAAAAGGCTCTAGTATGTTTATCTGCTTTATTGTTAGCAGGCCTGACTAAAAAACTTTTTCAAAATGTCCACAGTATGGTATTTCCCCACTATTTGAACACTGGTCCTGGCTCACATTGGTGATTTTTGTTGGATTTGAAGCAGATAAAAAAGATTTTTTCTTGTTTAATCTAAAAGAAAAGAGAATACAGTCTGAAAATACAAACTAGTGGCCAAGCTAAGCAGTTCAACAGGGTTACGTTAGAACGTTTGATCTTATATTTCTAATTATCATAGCTAAAGGAGGACATGCAATTTATACCTCAGTCTATTTGCACACTGTCTCTACACATCAAGCAATACTACTACTACTACTACTAATAATAATAATCTAACCTTTATTGATCCCCTTGGGTTCCTTCCTTCTCTGCATTGACCCATCCTATTCAAAGTTAACCTTAACTATACATACTAGGAGCAGTGGGCTGCCGCGGTGCAGCAGTCAGGGGTTAAGGGTCTTGCTCAAGGGCCCACAGTGGTGGAGACTGGGACAAGCGGTCGCTCTCACTTTCCCACCTCAACCTCTTGCCAGTCCGGGGGCTCAAACCGGCGACCCACCGGTTACAAGTTGGCTTCACAAACCACTAGGACACCACTGCCCCCACATATTTAAGACCCATCTTACATGTTTCTCATTTTAGAATACTTCCAGTGGGAACCAACTAAATCCATAAAACGGAGTGAGCAGTGATGGCCTGCTTTTGTCTACCCCCACCTAAAATCAGGGCCTATTGCTTCAAAAATCACCTAAAGTTTTAAAACATATTTCTTCCATCACTTAAACAGCATATGTGTTGTGGATAAATAACAACCTTGGCAAGCTTAACAACAGCGAGGAATATGGAAAAGGCTTAGGTAAGGGCAACTGAGTGCAAAGAGACACCTGAGATTAACAACTCTTACTAAAAATTTGGACTCTTCTCAGGGCATGTATGTCTGAGTCCACTGTTGCAGGGGACTGTCACAAATCAAAAAGGCTCCAGCTGGTTTGACAAACTGGAAAAACAGTTATTAAAATACTTAGAATACCACTTGATGAATGATATAAAGAAAGCCTTTGAATAATTTAATGGTATTCATATGTGTGATTACCTGTTTATAATATGCCCTTTTCTATAGCCAAAAGGTGAGGTCTTGGCTGTGCAATGTGACTGACTGACTGTACGATGTAGTTCATGTGATGCAGGCAGAAGCTTCAACTGTTTCTGCCGCTCACGAAGCCGCATTTCCTCTCTTGAATCCTGCTGCAGAACCATCTGCACGCTGCTTCAACTCACTCCAAGCAAATTGATTACCATTCACATAGTGATTCATATTTAAATAGAGTTGAAGAAGAACTGGTCCAGTTGCTCAGATTCACATTCAACCCCCCTTAACTGCACTCTCACCAGTTTAGCTGCAGACACTTTCTGGCCACTTCCTCTGTGGACAAAACGATTTCTCTGTAAAACACAAGACCTCTCCACAATCAAAGGCTGTGATGGTGTTACTGCGGTGTGAACACATCTATGAGACACTCACGAATAGCAGAGGCACGGAGACTAAAGCAGTGAGAGAGGCAGAGAGGTGACAAGCAGCAGACAATACATGCCTCACATACTGTGTACCTTTATCTATAGAAATCTTAACCTTTTCACCTATTTTTTTAACCCTTTAACTCCTTAGCTGCCCCCTCCATCTCACCTTTTCTTAAGAAATGTCTCCATCTTTCTACTATGCCATTCACAAACTCCTGCTCTTGCTCTTTGCTTGTACCTTATTTCCATATTCTCCATCCTCAGTGCTATTTCAACCTACACACACGACCAGCTCTCTCTTATGAAGCAATTTCACTGCAGTTACCATAGTAACATTCGGCAATATCTCACAGCCATTGATGAGCTTTCTGGATGAGTGTGCTGCATACACACATACACATGGGTACACAGACACTCAGTAAAATACACCCAATCAATGACTTCAAAATGTGTATGAGAATGTGAGGTGAGGAGCCAGGAGCCAAGCGTGATCAACAGTTGTATTAATTCAGAGAGGCAATAAAAATCCCTGATGGGAAGCAGGCAGTCAAATAATAATAATAAATGAGACATAAAATGGTGTAGCGTTACAGCAGCCTGCTCCGCACGCATCCTCCGTTTGAAGCAGTCACTTCAGCTCATTTGTTTTATAGCGATACATCCAATAAATTCTAATCTTCCACAGCAGGGGTTTTCAAAGTCTGACACTGTGCAAGGTTGTAACTACAGTTCACAGAACATACTTAACAGGAATTGAAATGCTGCCAGTGAGTTACACTGTAGGATGCATTTTGAAACCTGATTTTTACTCATTTGTTTTCATTCAAAGGACACAACACTAGCCTTTAGCAACTGGTTGCAACATACACATGGATGCTCTGAGCCCTGAAGCATACAACCAATCACCAGCCCAGCCATCCTGAAACATACTTCTCAAAAGGTTGCACATTAAACACACAAGGCTCATCAAAACTATACCGATAATGCTCTGTTCGCTTAGCTCCCTCTGCTTGGTGAAAGCCATAGTGGCAGCTGTTGCAGAGGGTGAAAAGAGCTTAGCCGCCAGCTGTGGCAGATTCCTGTGGAGAAGGAATCTCAGACGGAAAAGGACCAGTAAAAGGATACGTGTGGATTTTAAAGATGCTGGGCTTGAAGTGTAAACAATCCAGTGAACTGAGAAAATGAAGAAATGGGTGACACTACCATCTCCAGCACTGGCAACTTTATGACAACTGTGGGATAAACAATGGCTGAGGGGCTGACTCTTCTTAGGTCGACATTTTTAGACCAAATATGTCAAGAGACATGTTTAAAGGTTCTTTTAAATGCAGTCGAGACGTGCACATTTTAGTGTTCTATCATGGGTTGGTTGTAAGTTCTGGTAATATTTAGTTCTTACATTGTGACCATCCATCCATCCATTATCTGTACATTATCTATACATCGCTTAATCCTCTGTAGGGTCGCGTGGGGGCTGGAGCCTATCCCAGCCGACTTAGGGTGAATGCAGGGGACACCCTGGACAGGTCGCCAGCCTATCGCAGGGCTACACATAGAACATACTGGCCATTCATAGCAAATTTATTACAAAAGCAAACTAAAGTACAAGTAAGTAAAAAAGCATTATAGGAATACTATAATTAAATACCAATAAGATAAATATA
>OMNN01034489.1:0-11761 GCA_900302755.1 Chromis chromis | reverse complement strand
ATTAAATTACCGTAATGACTGTAAAGGCAATGTCGTTACGCTTTGCAGCCAATATGGTGTTATTACGGTAAATTCATTCGTGCTCCCCGAGGAATCCGCTGCATGAAATTACCGTAAAATGACCGTAATAACACCATATTGGCTGTAAAGCGCAACGACATTGTCATTACGGTAATTTCATCCATTCCCACCCTGGAATCCGCTGGATGAAATTACCGTAATGACACCATATTGGCTGTAAAGCACGTTGTTGCGCTTTACAGCCAATATGGTGTCATTACGGTAATTTCATTTGCGTCCCCCCCAGGAATCCGCTGGATGAAGTTACCATTAAATTACCGTAATGACACCATATTGGCTGTAAAGCACGTTGTTGCGCTTTACAGCCAATATGGTGTCATTACGGTAATTTCATTCGTGACCCCCCCCAGGAATCCGCTGTATAAAATTACTGTAACTCTTATAATAGGCAGTAAATCGTAAATAACTGCCAGATATTGAAAGTTTCTCTTGAAAAAATGGGCACCAGTACTCACAGGACATTTTCTTACCTTTTTGTAAAAAAAAGACCAGGTGGACATTTTGAGGCTCAGGTCTTTAAGGGTTAAGCCAAACCGCCTTGTGGATGCCCGATCCCTTCAGATCTGGGAAGCTAAGCGAGGTAGGGCCTGGTCAGGACCTGGATGGGAGATCGTGAGGGAACACCAGGAAGCCTGGGTGAATGCAGTGTGAGAGTGATGGTTGGTGGTGGTCAGAGGGGCTGATGGAGCAGATTGGCAGCCTGGCTTCCATCAGTCTACCCCAGGGCAGCTGTGGCTACATACGTAGCTTACCACCATGGAGGATGGAGGGAATGAATAATGCAATGTAAAGCGTCTTTGAGTGTCTAGAAAAGCGCTATATAAAACCAATGCATTATTATTATTATTATTATTATTATTATTATTATGTATTTCATAAGTAAGACCAGAGAAGCTGATCCCAGCTGGTTCTCTCTGCTACATCTGTGGTTCTACTGCAACAGAGCATGTATCCATCTGAGTGTGTGTACCAACAAGAGCAGCGATGACGATATTGATAGTTTGGAGACCAGTGATGTCTCATGGAATCAGTCTTTGTAATGCAGAATATTAGAATGTAGATATATTTGTAACAGTGCCGTTCCCCTGCATGTCAGCCAGCTCCTGTTGTGTCAGAGTGCAGGACGCTTTAAAGGCTTGGTGGATGTAATTATACAGCAGGCAGCTAAATATTTCCCCCAGATGGTGCTCAGACCCAGCTATTAGTCACACATAGCTCTTACAGTTCTTCCTTTGACACAAATCCTATGAATGACCCACATGGGGCTAAACTCAATTTCTCCAGGAAATCATTTAGTTCCAGTATCCAAGAATATCCACATTCATAAACTCCGAGCCAGAACCATGTCTTCAGCCGTCTCTGCGTCCACATTTGATCCATTGCACAGATTACAGTATCAGCTTCAGTGTGTCTGAGGCTGTTTGCATTCACTGCGGTACACATTGTGTAGGATATCATTACTGTATACAAACCACAGCAAATCCTTTAAGATGTTTAAAACGAGAGGGTGTAACAGTGAAAACTAAGCAGCAGAGATGGGCCAACAGATAAACCATCTGTTGGATGATGAGAATTAGTCTGCAGATTACAAATCACTGCATTTCAGTACTGTATATTTACTCACTGTTGGGCTTCACTCAACTCAGGATGCGTTTAGTCCAAAGTTTAAAGCTCATATGGAAATATGTGTCAAGAATTTCTCTGTGATTATAGCATCTTTAATTGTATTGTGATCGTTTTCTTTTTAAGTTTTTGTTTTTAGAAATAAGAGTCAGTCATGTGGAAACCAATGCAGCTTTCAAGCCTTTTATCTCAGGCTGGAGTTGTGGCTTTTGCACAGATATATGTAAATGTCTTTGGTACTTACTGTTTTCTCTCCTGGTCTACTGATGAGTTCAAAATGTCCCTAATCGGCTCAATCAATATCGGGACATCTGTACTTGGTGCTTTAACATATTGCATTATGAGTAGCGATTGACCTTTTGTTGCAGTTGAATATCCAAAAAACAAAACCCTCCTATGTATTTTCAGTGTGTTCTCATGTTCTAGTCAGTCCTCACATGCAATATTATTAATGGAGTTTATATTAGATGGCCTGAATTTAGTAATTGAAATCTACAGTATTTAAAAGATGGATGAAGCCAGTGCAGAGGTGCCTTTCACCTGCATTCTTTCTAACCGCCAGCAGGAGGCGACTCCTTTAGTTGCAAAGACAAGTGTGATTGTACAGAGTTCTATGAGAAAACCCTACTTCTTACTTTATCTTTTTCCTCAGTAGACATGTTCCTGATGAGTTCATGATCTCAATTGTTAGTTTCAAGTTTCCTCCAATAAAGCACGTGGTCATTTAGTAAATTACGGTCCCAATTAGAGGAAAATAGATGCCAAAGCAGGGTCTGTTTTAGGGCAGGGCTTGTTTGGTTTAAAAAAAAAAAACGTGTAAGTTCCAAGATGTCAATCGCTAAATTCAAAACTTGAGGTTTCAAAACTGTAGCCCACAAAGTGACTGGCTGCAGCTACATCCATGCTTTATACAGTTAATGTTGAGATTGTAATGACTTGTTGAAAAAATAATTGACAGTACTGCTACAGAAAAGCCGATGCTCTTTGAACTGAAATCAGTTGGACCCAGCATCTCGTAACCATCAGTGGCTTTGCACTGTAGCATCATACCATTTTAGTTTGGTGGCGTCATATCCAGATCTGTTAATGCATCCATTTTGTGTATGGACAGAAATGTGTAATAGCTGCTCTGCAAAACTTTTATTGAAGCGTCGTTGGCTGATTGATTGGTTAATCCAACTCCTTGGGAACTCAAAAGGAAAAAGGCAAAACATATGACTGCTACATCTGAAACCATGAAATAGAAAACATACATGCTGGATGATCATGCAGCAGCCTTCAGGAGAAGGGATAGCAGCATTCATCACCACCTTTTTCAGACAAGTTGAATAGTCTACCTTTTAATTATATAATATAGATCTATATAAAACATACTGGGAAGAAATAGTGGCCCCACTTTCTGTAGATATTTTATTATTTACATTTTTAAAGCCTCTACAAACTCAGCATTTTCACACCGCTCTGCTTGTCAGGAAGGTATTTCACCTCATTTCTCCTCTCTGCTCTGTGGAAACACTGCCTGCAGTTCACCTGAAAGCTCTCTGAATTTTAAACACGGCTGTTGGTCACAGCTGAGTTGCTCATGGTTTCTCAGTTGTGCAGAAGAGTGCAGAATGTTTAGTGTTTTTTAAATTGCACATATAGACTAAAGTGATTTCGATATCAGGATTTTAGGCTTAGATGTGCTTATCATTTCAATGGAACTGCATGTCTCACATGATTAGTTCAGTAACTGTTGAAATGTTTTTACAGTTGCTGGCTCTGGTAATAAATAAGCCCTAAGCATTGATATACACACTGAACAATACATTGCATTTGGATCATGCGCACAGAAAGAGCCACAGATAGTATTTAGCTTGATGTTTATTGTATGTATGTGCAAGTGTGTGTGTTTCATCTGCCACCACCAGATTTAAACATATAGCAGCGATCGTGACACAGATATCTGGCTGGACTGTCTTCAGTTCAACACTTACATGTGTCCCTTCCTCTTTCTCTGTTTTCTCTCTCAGTGAGGAGCTGAAGCTGGCCTCCCAGAAGTCTCAGCATCTCGACGAGGTACTGGCCTTTCCACATTTCATGTTCTGGAAATGATTTCCTTTATCCTGTTATAGATATGGGCATTGTTCAGCCAGAATCTGTGATTATTAGTAATAGGATTTGGTGTTATGAGTTTGCCCTCCTGCTGTGAGTAAACTCTTCAAGCTCAGACGGCTTTAGGTTCTATTTAAACTCTGTGTGTGTGTTTGCCTCTCAGCACAATGACGGCCGCAACAGTCAGCAGCCAGACATGAAGACCAGGTGAGACGCCTGTTGACTTCCTGCATTTTTAACACACTTGTAGGCTCTCCATAAATTAGAATTTGGTGGGCTTTTTAAAAATAGCTTTTAAATCTGTAATTAGATTGCTATTACATCATAGCCATGTCTACATTAGAATGTACTTTGTGTGTGAGGACTTTATTTTAACCCCTTACTTAGCCTTTATAACCCTCACATGATTATTACAGTGCTCATAACATGTTAATACACACTGTAATGTTGCATGTGCAGATTTAAGGACTGGATTGGTTTAGTGTTTATTGATGTCTGTCTCAAAAGCTATTCTGATAAAGCATCTATAAACACTCATACATGACTGCAGCTAACAATTATTTTCATTTTACTCTCATAGAGGAACCTTCAGATTGTGAGCTATAGTTAGCTAGATATTTAGTTGATTTACTGAGAAAACTAACAAACCCTACAAATATTCATTTATGACAAACTGGCAAACAGAAAAGTTGAGCTTTTATTCCTTAAAAAATGGCTCCAAACCACTGATCGATTACTGATAGAATTAACTTGCTGTCAGTTGACTAGTAGCCTAATTGACTACTTACTGCTGTTCTAGAATACAAAGTGAGCTTTCATTACTTTTGAGCAGAGCCAGGCTAGCCATTCCCCCAAACATTTGCCAAGTAGACTACTCTACGTGTACACTTCAGTGAATATATAATAATATATTGTTATGCACTAAGGACATATTTTTCACCATCATGGTTCTGACGTTGCCAGTTTCCATACACGTAAAAACAAAACAATTTCACAATACAAAATAGTTTTCCTTATTTAAAGGCTAATATAAAAAATCTGCAAGTACTATCATATAAAATGATGGAAGATCTGGATAGTCTAGACTAGCGGTCCCCAACCACCGGGCCTCGGACCGGTACCGGACCATGGGTCATTTGGTACCGGGCCTCACAGAAAGAATAAAAACGTTTTATTTTATTTCCGGCGGAGTCCGCAGGGTGTTTTATTTTGAAAAATGACTAGATCGTCTTCCTGTCACTTCCATCTGTGCTCATTTCCCATACTTGACTTGTCAATCTGACCCCCTGCCAAAAATAGAAAACGCCTCTGGGGAGCTTCTTTGAAAACAGGGAGAGACTCGAAAAAGTAAATATATATTTAGCAATAAAAAGTCATTTAGGACACTTTTTTTAATTTAAAAAAAAAACCTGAAAATTAAAAAAAATTGCAACCTTTTTTGCACCACGGACTACTTACCAGTCATCTCGCTCGATGACCGGTCCGTAGAAAATTGTCTTGCTTGAAACCGGTCCATAGTGCAAAAAAGGTTGTAGACCGCTGTTGTAGACTGTTTTCAAAAAGCAAGATACAGCATGTCCAGGTAGTCCTTATAATGACCAACAAGAGATTGAAGGTGAAGGTAGTAGTAGCAGTGCTCATAGGGTTAATGAAAGAATTAGTTGCAGCCTAATTTGCATTTGATCAGTTCTCTCTGTAACACAGCCAGAGTGTTAAAGATGGCCAGTGCATTTCTAAATCTGGTTTTAGTTTTACATCTATTCATCGCACTCTTGGTCTTATTTTAAGCCCTTTCTAAGTCTGGAAACAAAAGAAGCCGTAAATATAACTCTTCTGTACCTGTGCACGTCAGAAACACAAACTTCACTCTCAATAATGAGAAGATTAAAACGTCTAGGCGCTTCCACGGAGCAGCAACTTAAGTTGAATGTTCAATAACGTGGGGATGAAGGATGGTTGAAGCAGGATGACAGCCGTGGATCAAAGTATGTGGTGTGAGATCAGAGCGACGGGAGGGAGGAGGGAAGGCGGGACGATGAGAGATGAGCTGGCAGCTGTGTGGTGTCGGCTGGGGGGGAAACCAAGAAGTTGTTGTACAATTAGAGCAGAAATAATAGATGTGGAGGGAGAGAATGTTTTCAAGTGAACATTAAGACAGACGGTAGATGTGTTGCAGTGGAACAGCCTGCTTCACTTCACTTTGACTCTTCAACATGGCTGTAACAGAGAAGCTGTTGTCAGCTGGGCTCTGTTATGGGTGATTTTGGAGGCAGTTTCTTGCTTCTTGTAGCCTTACTTGGTTTATGTGTTATAACTGTATTGATTGAACGAGGGTACACTTTAGGATCAAGGTACCCTGTGGAGTTTTTGACCACTAGTAGCGTAACACAGTCATGTTTCATTTAGAGTTCTGTTTATATCTCCTGCAATATATAAGCTCTGCAGGTGGTGTGATACATACAAGGTGCTATCAAAAACTTAATCTGTCCCTATAAAATTCAAAACCCATCGCTCATTTCAGCTTAGTGCCCCTCGCCCGTCAAAGTCACCTCCTTGTGCAGCGAAGCTCCCAGTGCTCCTACCACATTTGTAACTTTCCCTGGAAGTGCTCTTATATAAACATGTCAAACACCATGAGCTGAATTTCCTAAACTGTGTTAAAACAGCAACCCTTTTTGGGGAAGAAGAAGAAGTGGGGAGCCAAATCTAGCGAGTAGAGCAGGTGGAGAGGCACGATTGTGCCATTGTGGTCAAAAAACCCATGTGTAACCACTACACTGTCATCAATTCAATTCAGTTCAATTCAGTTTTATTTATTTAGCGCATATTTACAACATATGTCATCACATAGCGTTTAACATAGTAAGAATGAACAGAAAACAGAAAACCTCAACAATCCAAAGTTGCTTTTGGATTCCCTATGAGCAGCAGTCAGAGACGGTGGGAAGGAACCAAAAACCCCCTAGGATAGGGAGGGGGAAAAAACCTCAGACAGAACCAGGCTCAGGGAAGGTGGACATTTGCCTCGACCGGTTGGGTTGGGAGTGGAGATGAGAGGGAGGGGATAGCAGGAGAGGTTGGGGTGGGGATGGCAGGACAGCAGCACAGTGCACTGGAGCGCCCACATGTCACCACATTATATTTCATTACTCACACTTATCATTTGTTTCTATGCTTGTCTCAAATCTGCTGTGTGTAAACATCACCTGCAGTTTAGCCGTAAAGTCTCACTAATGGTATCTCAGTTGTGCCAAGGAGTGCTGAATTGATGTGTTTTTGAAGAATCTGGTTAATACAAGTAACTTATTTTAGACACATTTTGAAATCAAACACACGTAGACTAAAGGCATTGTGATGAAATGGAAGTGGAGTCCTTCTACAGCACACTACGGGGTGTTTTAGTCCATAACATGACTGTTCTAAGGAGAGTCACCTTAATAGTCCTTTTTGTGGAGTGAACACACTCCATAGTCCACATATGTTTAGAATTAATAAGTGGTGCAGATTTGGGGCAAAGTAGTAAGGTTAGGTCAACCTGTATGTTGCCTGAGAGGGCAAAAACTGTCCCAAAACACACCAAGCTTAAAATATCAGTGAGCTTCTGGTAATTATTGAAGGTGACCTAGATAAATCCATCAGCATTTCTATCCATGCGTCTCTTCTCTTATCTGGATTTTGGCAGCTGGACAGTCAGAGGACAGTGTTGAGAGAGATTTTAGCAAGTTAATTAGCAAAGGAAGATGTCTACGTATGTGTCTGTCTGTGATTTCACTCTTGGGTTACTTGATTTGGTGCAGTTTCATCATGTTTATAGTCACTAAATTGCCACATTTTCCTGCAGAGAAACCATCTCTAATCAGGAAACAGAGGGAGATGTCAACTTCCAGAAATCTACTGGAGCCTTAATCTCTGACAAAGACCGGGAGCTGGAAACGCTGAGGAATGAGGTACTACAACATGACTTACTGTATATTCATCTAGTGTCATCTCAGGTTTGTAAAGTATTTATCTGTTTGCTCTGTCTCTGCAGATCGCAGTGCTGCGAGGAGAAAATGCCGTGGCCAAGACCCTGCAGTCGGCCGTGGAGACACTGGAGAGAGACAAAGCTCAGCTGCAGAGCCGAGTTCACAGTCTAGAGCAAAGGCTCATGGGAACACAGGCCTCAGAGGGAGAAGACAGAGAAGTTCCACCCTCAGGTGAGGAGATATTTCCCATTAGTTCTGCATCTGAGATGAAACCTGTGTTTGTTGACGTGTTTTCTGATTCACGGTGCTCTTGCACAGGCGGAGCAGCTCTGGAGCAGCTGAGGGAAGAGAAGGAGTTCGCTGAGGGACAGGTGAGACCATCCACAAATACCTTTTACACCGCCTTTAAGGGTTTTCAGTAGGGATGCCAAGGGAAGTTGTTTTGCCCCAGTCCAATCCAAGTACCAATCCACTTCCATTTTCCAAGATTACACGTAGTTCAAGCACATAAAGGTTCTTAAAATCAATCTAATGTATATGTTTTACAACTGAATATGTCTCCAACGCATTAAGAAAAAAAATTGCATTTCTGCATCCATGCTGTGCCTGAATGTATGTAGGTCAGGGGTAGCCAACCCTGGTCCTCGAGAGCCCCTATCCTGCATGTTTTAGATGTTTCCTTGATTCAAATGATCAGGATCGTTATCAGGCTTCTGCAGAGCTTGATGATGAGCTGATCATTTGAATCAGGTGTATTGGAAGAGGGAAACATCTAAAACATGCAGGATAGTGGCCCTCGAGGACCAGGATTGGCTACCCCTGGTGTAGGTGGTCATGAACCTTGTTGTAAAGCACTGTCTGCAATGTTGTGTGGCAGGTAGGGTGAACCAGCTCCAAAAGATGGTGACAACTTGTATGTATTCTCTACATGCATTTCAGAAAATGTATTGTAGACCAGCTGTAGTACCTGCTTGTTCCAGCAGGTGGAGCCTCTTACTGTTTAATACTGTAGACACCAGAGGAGGCGTCACTACACGCAGTTCTATGTTGGCATTTTGGGAGTTTACCCAGCAACAGGCACCATGACAAAGACTTCTGTGACGCTTGATGTGCTCTGACGAGAACTGAATACTAACACAGGATAACTGTCTACTGTGTTCAGTTTGTGTTTTTGATTAATCTACTATTGATTGAAGCCACTTCTGATTATTGATCTAGACAGCTTTTCAAAATGTGCCTCCCTAGACTCCTGCTACAAACTGGGCTTTCTCGTCACACCTGTGTGACAGCTGGCATAAACAAAGGATCAGGCTTAGGTTTGTGCTAATACCGATCAGTTAAACAATGCATTGATTGGTTGATCCCAGTCTCTGAAATCAGATCAGGACATCCCTAGTTTTCAGTTCCTATTTGTGCCACGTAAAACGCAGCATTGCTCAGGTGGTGATATTTGTTTGTCTCCGTCAGATCAACTTCTTGAACAGTGTGATCGTGGACCTGCAGCGGAAGAACGAGGAGCTGAAGATCAAACTGAAGAAGCTCGCTCTGGCTGAGTTCAATGGCAACGACGGGACTGATGGGTAAGAAATACATTAAAACTGCAGCTTCACAAGAGGAGCTCAACAACTACATGAATCATCAGCTGTTTGATCATTTAACAGTTATATAGGAAAACAGTTCAAACATTTCCTGTTTCCATCGTCTGAAATGAGACATTTTCAGTTAAGTTTATATTATTGTAAACTGAATATTTGTAGGTTCTGGACTGTTGGCTGATGAAAGCAACCCCTCAGTGTCACTCCACACTTTAACATGTGTGTGTCACTGTTATTGATTTCTACTTCTGTTGTGGAAACATCAAATGTCATCCCCCAAATTATTCATCAAAACATCTTTCTGAATAAATTCGAGGTGAGAAATAGGCCATGCAGTGCTGAGAGCTGTTGAGTCATCTTCTAGTTCACTGGTCTGGTATTCTAATGATGTCTGCTTGGGGTGGACATGCTGTTCACCTCCAGGACGAGCTTCCTAAGATGCTGCCTTTGCCAGGCCAGAATCATGTAGGTGGGTTGATTGAAGTCTTGACAGGGCTGCAGTGTCCAGCTCCACTGTTCGACTGGTTGGTCGTTATGCTTTCATCAGAGCACATTTTCATTGGTCAGACAATCGCCAGCCAAGAGTCTAAGAGGGTTTTCACCCATTCTTCCTACAAAAGTCTTCCAGTTCTGTGAGATTCCTGGGCTGTCTTGCACACACTGAGGTCTATCCACAGATTTTCAATGATGTTTAGCTCAGGAGACTGTGAGGGCCATGGCAAAACCTTCAGCCTGCACCTCTTGAGGTAGTCCATGGTGGATTTTGAGGTGTGTTTAGGATCATTATCCATTTGTAGAAGCCATCCTCTTTTCAACTTCAGCTTTTTTACAGATGGTGTTATGCTTGCTTCCAGAATTTGTAGGAATTGAATTGAATCCATTCTTCCCTCTACCTATGAAATGTTCCCTATGCCACTGGCTGCAATACAACCCCAAAGCATGATCAAGCCCCCCCCCCCCATGCTTAACATTTGGACTGGTGTTCTTTTCATGAAATTCTGTGCCCTTTGTTCTCCCAACATACATTTTCTCATTCCAGCCAAAGAGTTCACAGGACTTGTTTCCAAAATGCATCAGGCTTGTCAAAATGTTCTTTTGCAAAATTCAGATGCTGAATTTTGTGGTGAGGATGCAGGAGAGGTTTTCTTCTGATGACTCTTCCATGAAGGCCATATTGGTGCAGGTGTCGCTGAACAGTTGAACAGTGTACCATAACTCCAGTGTCTTCCTGGAAGTCTCTTGCAGTCAAACGGGGGTTCTGACTTGCTTTTCTACCAATCCTACGAGCAGTTCTCGCTGATATTTTTCCTGGTCTTCCAGACCTTGTCTTGACCTCTACTGTTCCTGTTAACTGCCATTTCTTAATTACATACTGAGGAAACTGGTACCTGAAAATGCTTTGCTATCTTTTTATAGCCTTCTCCTGCTTTGTGGGCGTCAATCATTTTCACTTTCAGAGTTCTAGGCAACTGCTTAAAGGAACCCATGGCTGCTGATTGTTGGGACAAGGTTAGAGGAGTCTGGGTGTTTCTAAAGCTTTGAATCTTGCATCACTGGTCTTTCCTAATGATGACTGTGAACAAGTCATGACCCTGTCAGGCTAATTAAGGTCTGACACTTTGGTCAAAGTTATCTGAGGGCTGAAGTCTACTGGGGTTCCCATTCTTTTGCAGGGTGCTGCTTTCATTTTTTTTCACTCCAAAATTGTACAAAACAAAAATAATACACTGATGTTGCTTAAAATATTGTAGAGTGTTTCATGTTTAACTTCATCCTTTTTGAAGATCATTTTATCTTCTGCTTGCTTAATTGTTCACATTAACAGAGAGTTTGACCAAGGTGCCCAAACGTTTGCATGCCACTGTAGCTGTATTCTGTGAATTGATCAGGGAATGGGAAACATTGTTGGTTTGTGTCTTTTCAAAAGATTCTTGGACTACAAGTCCAGAAACATACAGATCGTCTCATCTCTTTACTGTTAGGTTCTTTTATTGACTGCCCAAGAATGAGTCGGAGAATCCTTCAGGTCTCAGATGAACAATTTATTTAGGTCACAGGTAAAGCAATACAGTGCTGGGCTCGAGTGACAGAGCTCTGCAGGATCTCAGTCAAAAGGAGCCCAGATTTCTGGATGTAATTCACATTTATCTTCTTGGGTTGGAGCAACCCCGGACAGAGGATGGACTTAAACGCAACCGAGTATCATTGGCCAGTTACCTTTGACGTGAACAGATAGAAGAGAAACTCTCTCTCTCTCTCTCTCTCTCTCTCTCTCTCTCTCTCTCTCTCTCCCCCCAACCGGTCAAGGCGGACGGCTGCTTTTCTCAGAGTCTTGGGTCCGCTCGGAGTTTCTTCCCATGAGGGAGTTTTCCCCGCCACTGTTGCTCCTGCTTGCTCTGGGAA
>OMNN01034484.1:22699-36815 GCA_900302755.1 Chromis chromis | reverse complement strand
CAAAAAATAACAGTACAAAAAAGTAATTTCTCAATCCTTAATATGCATATTAAGGATTGAGAAATTACTTTTTTGTACTGTTATTTTTTGGTATCACCCCATTTGTTAAAGTTAAAGATAAACTCCAGTAAAATTACAGAAAAAAAAAGTTAACTGGAAAAAAAAGGCCAAAACTGTGAATAACACCCAGATCAAAAATCCGAGATGGATCTTAACTGAAGGGAGATGTAGTTACTTGTAGATTGCTGGTTAATGAGAGAACCAAGCATTGTGCAATGTCCTTCATCACTGTTTTATTAAATAAAGTTGAATACACACTCTCACAGCGATTGAAATCATGTTTCTCCCTTGAATTGCCTTTTCAGAGAGTAAAGCATATCAGTGACAGATACATGCATATTCAGAGACACACCCCAAAACCACACGGTGGATCATCTGTGACCCTGTGATTCCCGATTTCCATTGTATTTGTGCTGTTAAAGATCACAAGAGTGTAGTGCAGCATCTTTTTTTCTCTCAAAATAATTCAGTAAAACAGTTCTATATGAGTGTAAGAGTTGACAACAATATGGTTCATTCTATCAATTTCTGACAGGCCTTATATGCAAATATTTTGTAACTGTGACAAAAAATTAAACAGTCTGATGCCCGGCAAGTGATCAAGACTAGTGTGTCAATGCTTTTATTTTTATTATTGAATGAAAATCAACTTGCAGAGACTACAGGCATGCTTAAGTAAACTATAATAATGTTTACCAGATACAGTTTACATCAATTTGACTAGTAACATTTTTTATACTGGCCTCCTTTTTACAACTTCCTTGTTTGGCTTTCCATATTTAATTTCTTTATGCATTAAGGTCCACCAATCTTCAAATCTTGAAAGTTGTAGATTCCAGGCAGCACCTTAGTGTCCCATACTAAATGAGAAACAACTCTAAGGGTTCTGCAAGTTGATTCCCATGTGGCTAAGCAAATATAGCTATGCTAACCAACAGTGGTCATGGAAGAAAGGAATAAACACAATAAAATGTACGAAAATGCAAAAACAGTAATGTGATCCTTCAAAATGCAACGACTCTGTGGTTACAGTAGGTGAAGTTGTGATACTTAAAGCCCAGGCGGTGTTGCCAGAGAGCTGCGGTGGAAAAACTCATATGGCCAGATGAGTCATCGTTCCCCTGCTTTCAACAAGCTGAGGAGTACATGGGTGGCATACAAACTGAAGGATGAGGGAAACATTTGTTCATGATCTCAAGTCTGCCATTTCTAGAGAATGGCTGCTTTGGTTGAATCCCAGAGAGGAGAATTATCCGTATCTATCCTTATCTGTTGAACTGAAATTAAAGGAAATCCTGGATTTCCTGATTCCTTCTGTTACTATGGCAACTGGTGCCCTTAAACTAACTTGCTTACAGCAGGTTAGCGTGATCTCAAATTGTGCCTTTTTTTTATTAAGCTCCAAGTGTAAATCCCCAACCTAGTATAAGGCCAAGTCCATATGTACATGTTTTTGGTTTTTTTTAAAGTGTTTTTATCCTCTTTTGAACAACAAAAAAGTCCATCCACTTGAAAACACAAAAACTGAAGCACATGCCAGACCAAAACGTGGTGATATAATCCTCTGAAACCAGGTTGGCCAATTAAAAGGCTGAAAAAAGATGTTGCTGGTTCTGATAGGTTGCTGACAAACAGCGAGGAAAAGAAAGAATCTTATGAGTGGACTGATTATGATGCCTCTGGTCCTCATTGCAGTGGAAGAATAACCGTACATTAATGTGTAAACATGTAATACGTGAGTCCTGTTTGCAATTTTTGCATCCATTGCAGCCATTGCACAAAATAGAGATAAGAGATGAGATAACGCTGTTTCTCCCTGAATATAGTCACCCTCCTGCCCTCTTGCTGTCAGGCAAAAGTGTTAATGGCACAGTGCTTCTATGACAGCCAGAGTACATGTATAAGGAAGCAAATCTGAAGTGTATTTAAACACATTTTGCAGCATATGGAAGCTATTGTGTCACCAACCAACTATCCTACCAACCAAATAAGCTAATGTTTACAGAGATTAAAGGTTAAAAGTTAAACAGTGGTAAGATTAAGAGCTGAACATCAACATATGCAGCAACATAAGCATTATTTACTGTTTTTGGTTTTTGTTCTTTACATTCACTCTCCTGTACACTATTATTATTATTAACATTATTATTTTTGGTCTATATCTGGGAGATGTACCCCGGTAAGAAGTGAACCCCCGTCGTCGTACCAAAAACCCAGAGTTAAACCTGAAGTTCTCTCAATAATCTCGAATCCTGCTTCGTAGTACAGGCCTCTGCTGCTCTGTGTCCTTGTGTGTTTAAAGTGTCTGGTCTGTGTTAGCTTAGCTTAGCTTAGCATAAATGATGCACTTCATTGCATTTAGCCACAAAATAGTCGAGCATGTAACCTTTGACAAAACCATGACTTATTCAATTTTTGTCCAGATTAAACCAATGAGATATATTGTGCTATGACTTACCTAGTAGGTGGAATTTGTCACCTTTGGACAAAGCCATGCTAAGCTAAGCTAACTGCCTCCTGGCATCTTCATATTTTGTATACACATTTCCATTTGATTATTGACAAGAAAGAAAATAACCCATTTTCCAAAAATAACATACTGCTTCTTGAAATCCTGTGTGGAATACAAGTCTAGGTTCAACCCAGATGAATATTTGTCACTGATGGAAGAAAGTTATCACATATTTTCAAGTGACTTTCAAGCACTTGAATGATGCACATCAAGACACAGTGAAATGGTTGCTCATTGTGGCCCCATACTTTATAAATCTAACCAGAAATCAAGGAATTCTCTGTATGTTTGTGTGTCTGTTCTTCGCATAGCTCCACAACTGTTAATCCGATCTACTTCAGACTTGGTGGTTGTGTTGCTGGGGACCAGGGGAAGTGCAGTGATGAATTAAAAGTTATTTGGTTGAGCAGTTGCCATTTTGGTGGGGTTTTAGGTCCTCAGTGGGTCTTTGGTTGCCTGTGGACAGAACCTGAGTCATCACATGTGCTAGGCAACATCATCAAAGGCAAATGTAAAGTGATGACATCGCATTCTGATAAGAGCTATACAGACATCCACAGGACTAGTACATGAAATGTCTTGGTGCTTCATTTTGGTGAGATAAATGGCTGAAAATGGCTTGATGTACCTTTAATTTCACCATATATTTGAGTGTGTGCTAACACTTGGATCGTAACTAGAAGGAACACAGGAAGAGCATGCTGGGGCCAAGAAGGAAGCATGCTTCAAATAAGTGATAAAGTTTGTTTCTGACAAATGACAGCTCCTGTACAATCTGGGCAAAAGCCAGACTCTTGTGCCTATTTATCCTTTGGTTTGATGAGCAGACATGTGAGGCGTCAGCATTGTCCAGCGTCAAACCTCAAAGCTGATCTCTCTCGACTGTCCAAACAGCGGCTCTGTTGCCAGGTGTGTGTCTGAGTATGCACGTCGCAGGTGTGTAGAGCTACACGTGGTCTTGATGGCAACCTCATAGGGAGGCGGTGGTCCCAACCACGCAGCAGGGTGAGGTGTTGGACTGTAACCACCAGACTCCATGGGAGGGTAGTCGAAATCCTCAGCACGATCACCGTGCCTGTGTCGTTCCATCGTCCTACACTCAAGAAAAGAAAGAAATTGTGTGAGAGCAGTCATGTGGAGTCACAAATTGATATGTAGAGTATAGTTCTGAGGTATCAGGGGTTGTAGAGACCAGATGCTAATTAGCAGATGGAGTCATAATCTGTCAGTAGTCCTGTTTCCTGCCAATTACAGAAATAGAGTTTCCCCCAGGTATAATGGGCATCCTGGCTGTGTGGGATGACAAAAAGCCTTATTGTATCTGTAGCCAAGCTTTATGCTGTATACACATGGTTTCTTTCTCAATATTTTGCAAGTTTATCTCTCTGCTTAATGAAGTTATGTGTGTCTGTCTGTCCTTCACTTCTCTTGACAATCATCCATCTGATCTATCCCAAACATGGAGGGCATATTGGCAGGAATGCAAGGAAATGCAATATAGAATTTAAAGTCATTTGGCTGAACAGTCTTCATATTTTGGCTAAGAGATGTTTTCTATTACGCTTTCACAACAGTATTCCCGGTGGTCGTTTGGCTGCCTGTGGGTGGAGTCTAAGTCTAGCTGTTGCTAGGCAACATCATCAAAGACAACATGTGCGATGTCATGGATCAAAGGATGTTCAACCAATGACAGCGGGTACTGCACTAGTTTCACTAAAACCCACAAATGTCAACCTTATGATGGAGCTACAAAAATATTATTTGAAGACATTACGATGTTTGTACAAAATTTCTTCCAAATCGCTGGAAAGATATTTCATTCTGGATCAAAGTAGTGGACCCACAGACCAAAATTGCTATCCTTAGAGCCAAGCTGCTAGGATGGCTAATAACAAGACCCAACCATTGTAATAGATCGAAGCCAGTGTGGAAGTGCCAAAAACTGCAGTTCCTCAAATGACAACTTGAGACTGGCTTCAAAAGGGAGTCATGTTTACAGCCTGGTACAAAACATGGATTTAGTCTCTATAACTAATTTAACCATTTCTGACAACTAATTGGGGGAAGATTTTTTTATACAACTCACTCACTGAAATTGCATTAAGGCTTAAATGTATGTATAACAAAGGGATCAGCCACTCTAGAATAGGCTAGGTTTGAATTGAATTTGCAGTTAGGCAGTGTCAAGTCTGACTCACTAAAAAAATAGGCACAGCCAAGATGGTGACAACTGGTGCTATCACATCAAGTTTCAAAACCACCCTTCAGGAAACCTTTGGATGACGTCAGGGAATGTTCATCCATCTTTATATGCAGTCAATAGTCCGGATGAGCAGTGACGTATGCAAATATGGTGTATTAATGGATCCAACACACGTCACTAGACTCATGTCATACATTGTATGAAAATGGTATTAATAGGTTGCTCCCCCTGTTTCCAGTCATGCTGAGCTAATTAAAGCATTTCCTGGTTGTAGCTTCATATTTAGTGTTCAGGCATGAAAGACTGCCATTCTCATTTAACTTGTCTGAAAGCAAATAAGTCTGTTTCTTAAAACTAATATTATTCCAATATAACTATTCTCTGTCCTTTTTATTTTTTAGTGATTATATTTAGATGTGAACTGTGTGTCTTGCCTTTAGATTGTGGTACTAACAATAATGTGCAGCCTGCAGAATGCAAGATGGCAGGCATGTCTTTATCTTCAAGTTAGAAGAGACAAATGTGTGATATTTGGCTAAAATGAATGCAAAAGACGACAATTCTTCTGAAAAGGAGCAGTAGTTGTGATCAAACAGAAAACGTACTCACGAAACTTTATGAAATGCGCTGCACTGGGAAGAAATGGCAAAGCAGACAGTAACATAAACTATAGGAGTTAAAAGGGGTTAATTAAAGGATTTTCTAGTTAGTTCAGAAAATCTATGAGCAATAGTTGGACTCGATATTCTGGTTTCTGGCAACAAGATAACAAAAAGTAGTCATACAAAGACAAATTGAACAGTGTAAAGCAATTGATATCTAAGCTGAGAGCATTTTTCCTTCACCCACCTGGGCAGAAACACTGACTGGGACTCTGGGAATCGGCCCCCCGGGGGACTGAACAGGGTAGGGTAGTGGGTGTAGTCGTTGTATGGATAATGCGGGCACTCCTGGTCGTATTCCCTGTGGTTGTAGTTTACGGCACTTTTGCTGTTCATAGCCCAAAATAGCCCCAGGATAAGCAGGAAGACCCCCAGCACCACGCAGCAGAGGGAAAAAGCCTGCAGGCGGCTCTGGTGCGAGGCCAGGAAGGCTGTGGAGCACCCGGTCACGATGAGGAAGGCTCCCATGAAGATTGCTCCATGGTGCAGGGAAGGCATCCTCCTCCAGGACTGTCAACTGCTTCTGAGGTTACTGTGTGGCTGTGACTGGCTGGATAGTGTCACTCACATGTAAACAATCCCACAGAGTGCGCTCCCCATGCGCTCTGACAGTGACCAGAGCATCCAAATGATTTACTTCCAAGAAATCCTGAGACAGAGAATTTTCTTCCTACTTTTTTGTTCCCATCATCTCCATTATTGTTAAAATACTGCTGATGATTTGGTCCGTTAAGTCCTCACTCTGTGGGTCTCCAGCTCCTGTGGAAAAGTGTTAGAAGTGCTGTTTTGTTGGAAAATAAAGAGGAACAAAATGGTGAAGGCTTTGATGCGCATCAGGCTAATGTTGGGTTGCCGTGTGTTTATCATCAAGGCAGATGGAAGAGAGGACGGCAGAGCCCATTAAGAAATCTTTACTGGCGCCCCACCCTCCCTCAGTCTAATGTGTCTGAAGGGTACCACTTTAGCCCTGTGTGTGTGTCTGTTTGTGTCTATGTGTATATCTGTGTGTGTGTGTTTGTGCGAGACAGAGAGAGAGAGTGAGCAAGCGAGCAAATGATTGTGTCACAGCAATTTCTCTGAACATAAATGGACATACTGGACATAAAATGGAGAGGAATTCAGACTTACATCCTTTAACAAAAGATGCTTAAAGCCACACTATGAAACAATAATCGCATCCTCAGATCCTGAATAAGTTGAGTAATTTATACCCCCACTTCAGGGGTAAAATATAGACTATTAGATCAAATCTTTTGAAGTGTCAGCCTTTGAATTTTAACCCATAAGGAAACACCAGATAAATTTGTCCTGGTTAATGCTGAGATGCTTCACAAAGTTCTATCCCAATTAAAACCAACAACCTGCCCTCTGGATCCCATTCCCACATCTTTAAAAAAAAATAAAATTTCTCCAGATGAATGTATTTCCCATTGCTTTAAAGACCACCATGGTAAAAACCCCTTTCTGAAGATAAATAATTTTGCACCAATACTATAGGCTAGTGTCTAATCTCTTATTCTTCAGTAAGATTTTAGAGAAACTTGTTTTTTATCAGTTAAATGACTTCATCAACCTCCATCTCTTCTTCAAGAAATAACAATCGGGTTTTCAAACTAATCACAGTACACAGAGAGCATTAGTCCAGATTGTAAATGACCTGAGGTCCAAAATAGATGTGAATAAACCATAAAATTGGTACTACTGGACGTAAGTGCTACCTTTGACACTGTACATAATTGTATTCTTATGATTTTGTAATTTTTAGTAAGCATGCGGATTGCTCATCTAAGAGCTATAAAATGAATTAAGGTGTTCCCCATAGTTCCTACACTGTTTATTCAGTACCTGTTGCAGCATGGAAATGTCATTAGTAGGCACGATATCAGTTGCTATAGTTATGCTGATGACACACAGCTGTACATTGCCAATTATTCCCTTTTTAAATGTATTGTAGTCATTAAGTTATGGATGGCAGAGAACTTTCTACAGCTCAACCAGGACAAAACTGAGGTCCCGGTCACTGGTGCTGAAGCTCAGAGAGAGAAGATTAATTCACAACTGCAAGCTTTAAACCAAACCATTAAAACCATGTAAACAAGTACAAAATCTTGCCGTCATCTTTGACTGAGCCCTCAATTTTAAGCCCCACAATGAAAATATAAGCAAGATGGCTTGTTATCGGTTGAAAAACATGCCAGATTGCAACCAGTTCTTTCTTAAACAAATACAGAGGCGTTAATACATGCTTTTATTACATGCCAGATTGATTATTATAATGCTCTCCTACCTGGTCTCCCTAAGAAGATTATACTTCCACTTCAGCTACCTCAAAACTCAGCAGTACAAGTGCTGACTAAGACCAGAATTATTTGCTACTAGCATTAATTCCAAGGTACAGCTGAGGCTGATAAGGATCCCATCAGTATGGAAGTTATTTAGCCCAGGGTTTTCCCTGCATAGAGGAATTCTTTGGTGGACCAGTCGTACTTACTTCCATGTGTAGTCACCCACTGAAGGCCCATTCTGAGCAAAGTAAAACCCCAATTTATGATAATGACACTAGAGGAAAAGTCAGGGGATCACCAAAGCTGCTACTAATTAACCAGTTAATGTTAAAATAAATGCTAATAAGTTGCCAAACAAGAAAAAAAAAGAAAAGTTTTTGTTATTGTGGAAGATCAGCTCATGACCTCATTGTTCTCTGAATATATTGACAAAAGAGAGCTGATGATCGTTAATGTACAAGATCCTCAAAATGATTGTGGGAATGAATAATGATGGGATGAGATCAAGTTCATGTCTGCCCAGCAGTACTTCCTCTCCACTGTCGCCAAGTGTTTGCTCGAAGGAATCAATGAATTTGTTGGGTTTCTATCTATAATGTTGTAGTCTTAACCATAACATTTAAATTAGGCACATTTACATTTTATATAACATTGTACAATCTTAATATTCAAGTTAGTTGGATAAAGTTGTACTATATACAGTGCCTATAAAAAGTATTCACCTTGCTGAGAAGTTTTCCCTTTTTGTTGATTTTCAACATTAAATCATGGTCAATATAAGTAGGCTTTTTTGACTAGAATAAACAAAAAAGGCTCTTTTATGTCAGAGTGAAAACAGATTTATACAAGAACATTTGGGGGCAGTGGTGGCGCAACAGGTTAATCCCCTGACTACTGATTAGAATGTCAGGGGATCAAACCCCACTGCGGCCACTGTTGGGCCCTTGAGCAAGGCCCTTAACCCTTGACTGCTCCCCGGGCGCTGCACCACGGCAGCCCACTGCTCCTGCTATGTATAGTAGGATGGGTAAAATGCAGAAAGTGTTAATAAAGGTTAAATTGGGGCGCCCCGATGGCCTAACGGTTGTGTCGCATGACCCAGGTGCTGAGGCGTGGCGGCTGTCCCAGGTTCGATTCCGACCTCGGGCATTTGCCGCATGTCCTTCCCCACTCTCTCCCGTTTCCAACTCTATCCACTGTCCTATCTAATAAAGGCATAAAAGGCCAAAAATAAATAAAAATAAAGGTTAAATTATTATTAATAATATTACTAAGCATGTGAGAGACTCTGAGGTCAACTGGAAGATGTGTGATTAGAACAAAATTGAGTTTTTCGGCCATCAGACTAGACACTATGTATGACGGACACCAAACACTGCACATCATCACAAATGCACCATGTGTAAAGCATGGTGGTGGCAGCATCATGATATAGGGATGCTTTTCAGCAGCAGCACCTGGAGGGCTTGTAAATGTAGAGAGTAAAATGGATGCAGCAAAGTATAGGGAAATCCCGGAGGACAATCTGATGCAGTCTACAAGAGAAGACAATAACCCAAAGCATACAGCCAAAGCTACACAAAAACGGCTCAAAGACAAGCAATGTGAATTGTCTGGAGTGGCCAAGTCAGAGCCCAATCCAACTGAGAATTTGTGCCTGGACTTGAAAAGAGCTGCTCCCTGACTTTCACCATAACGGAGCTTGTGCTGTTTTGCAAAGAAGAATGTGGTAAAAATGCAGTGTCCAGATGTGTACAACTGATTGAGAGCTATCTACACAGGCTCAATGCCAAAGGCCAAAGGTGCATCTACTGCTTACTGAGTCGAAGGAGGTGGATACTTATGCAATCACTTATTTTACGTTATATATTTTTGATTAATTGATATTACTTTGTAGAAATATGTTTTCACTTTGACACGAAAGAGTCTTTTTTTTGGTAAAATCTTGTCACAAAATTGTATTGACCATGATTCCATGTTGAAAAGCAATAAAATGGGGAAAAATTCCAAAAGGGGTGAAAACTTTTTATAGACACTTTATATTATTGTAGAGGCTTAACCTTACTATTTAGGCTTGCTATGTAAATGTTTAATGTTATTTCTCTATTGAGAAGCACTTCTGGTAAAAGTCTGCAGATTTAAACGTGCAATATAGGCCTATAATGATTGTGACTCGACTGTATTCATGCATTGGATTAAATGAAAGTTGGTGATGGGAGGCGATTTATACAGAAATAGCTTATATTTAAACTTTGAAGTATTTCTGTGTATTCTATTGTACTCAGTAGTGTTGTATCACAGCCATGAGGACAGGCTGCATGGTGTGACAGCCTGCGTGCTTTAGGATTGGCTGAACTACAGAAAGGCTACGTCTCTGGAATTCCCTACAGTCACTTGCTTGACCAATGAGCTTAACGCTTTGGCGACCGATCCCGCCCCTTTGAGAATATCGACCAATCAGCGCCAAGCAGGGGAGGAGCCTGCCGACCACCTAGCCCCGCTCACCTATCGCAGTAAAGGGGTGATCAGGAATCGAGTTTTGGGGTTGGAATAATCAATACGGAGTTCCCTCACAGCAGAAAAGTGAAGGTGAAGTTTGGATCAGAGCAGACTGAGCGCTGACGCGATGGATCCGCTGCTGTATCTGGGAGGTTTGCTGGTTCTGTTCCTGCTGTGGATCAGAGTCAAAGGTCTAGATTACGTGATCGTGCACCAGCGGTGGATATTCGTGTGTCTGTTCCTGCTGCCGCTCTCCGTTATATTTGATGTGTATTATTATGTGAGAGCCTGGCTCATTTTCAAGATGTGCTCAGCGCCCAAACTGCACGACCAGAGAGTGAAAGACATCCAGCGACAGGTGAGCAACGCGTCTGCGCACAGATGATCTTTACTCCCATCTCCAGGACTGAGAGACATGCAGGGGCGTAGATGTAGTTTAAACATCAGAGGGGACCCTTTCAGTGGATGTCTTTTTCTCTGAGAATGTGAGCATCAAACACTGCATTTACTGCATTCTGGTGAACTTTTATGCACCAATTTGTGCCTTTTCTGCATCAGATTATGTTGAAAATGTCATTTTTTATGCAAAGGAAAAGAAAGAAATCATGCACCTCACATTGTGGATCACGATTCTTCTCCAAAAAAATGTGATATGATATTTTACCAACCCCTAACCGGGAGCACTTTGACATCACAAACTTAAAAACTCCTGTCTGCACAACTCTAAATATCTTCACACTTCTTCAAGCTCAATTTTCAGTGACCTACTGCGCTTGCATATGGACGAAAAGCCAAAACGCACAGAATAAGCTGTGTTTTAAAAATACTCCTGTACACGTGGACAAGGCCTGAGTATAACTGCATCTTATCTGCATTCTGCAGCCTTAAGTGAACAGTTTTTCACTATCAAAATTCACAATACCAGCTCTATCTTTTCATCCAATGGAACAAATTAGGGTACCTCTTTATTTTCACCAATGTGGAAACATTCAGGAAAGCCTTAGAATGGTTTTTCAAAATAGTTATTTTTTTCTTAGTTATTTTTTGTGTGTCTGCAGAAGAGGATGCTGCATTTTCATTACCACATTTCTAGGACCCTTGTTTTTCATTATCTCTTTTTTTTGGGACAGATAACAAAGGGGAGCACACTTTTTTAGCCCTACAGACAGTGGCCAATTTTTTTTTTTTACAGTTTTGGGTCAAATAAACCTTTAAACCCATAACTTGTTAGTTAGAAAGTACTATTTGGGTGGAATAAACCATTAAAACTATAAGCACTTGAAAATACAGTTGTATTCTGGGTGGAATAAACCATTGAAACGATACGTACTTGAACAGGCAGTAGTATTTGGAGTGGAATAAAGCATTGAAACTATAAGTGCTTGGGCAGAAAGTAGTATTTTGGGTGGAAAACCTGTAAAACCACAAGTTCTGTACTGTAGCGATCATCCAATTCGGTAGGAGGTGCTGTTGCAAAAATATTAACGGTCCTACAACTGCTGCCTCCTCTGCTACAAACGCATAACATTATTTTTATTAAGGGGATAACAAATGCATGTGTTCTAAATCTAAATCCCCCCTGAGATCTACACCTATGGAGACATATGTATGCAGCTCCATTTATATAGTTGCTGTTTCAGTATTTTAACGTGCTGCACAAATGAGGTGCTTGTTTATTATGTACAGGTATCTCTTTTATTGTGTATTAAGATGATAAAAAATTATTTAATTTGCACGTGTTCATGTTTGCAAGGAATCATGGGTAGTGACAGACTCATGCTGGCTGCTTGTGTTTCGAATATAATAATGATAAAGTAATTTTTGTGTATGATTGATGGATTACAAGCAACTTTATAAAGTTAAACACTAGTGCTGCTGCTTTATTTAGTTGTATCAGTCAGTCATTCATCGGTTATTACATATAATTGTTTTCTATCCACCTATTTACCTGCTTTTTATGCAAAAAGACCATGTTTTATACATTACACACACACTATACCTACTATTTTGTTTTAAAACGTACATTTTCTTCAGTTCACTGCCAATCTGCATCAATAACAAGTATTATTTAAAAAATAATAGAGAAAGTCCAGTTCATTCAAAGGATAGTTTGTGTTTTTTTTACTGTGCCAGATTGTGTTTCAACACCAGCTTGCCTTTCAGCAAAAAAAATAAGTTGCATAGAATAAGTAAATATTCTGACATACATTCCCCTGATCCTCAACAAATACTAATGTGTTCTTTTCTGTGTTGCAAATTTCAGGTTCGTGAGTGGAGGAAGGAGGGCAGCAAGAAACACATGTGCACAGGTCGGCCGGGCTGGCTCACCGTGTCTCTCAGAGTGGGCAAATACAAGAAAACCCACAAGAACATCATGATCAACATGATGGACATCCTGGAGGTGGACACACAGAGGCAGGTAGGAGGAAGCAACAGGTGCAAGTCCATGTGTTCTAAAATGTGACAGAGTTTAGTTTCCGTCTTCATTCTTTGACCATTTACAACCCGCTTTACTCACCCATCTTTTCTCAGTAATGACATTTCCACTCGTCATAGCAGGAAAAACACTGGTGTAATTAATAATATTAACAATGGCTCTGTTCCATAAGGCCATGTAAAGCATTCTTGTGTGGCAGCATGCACATTACTTGCTTTGAGAACGTTATTCAAACATCTAAATACAATTCAGCCGATATCAATGCTATAAATTACAAGTGTGTGTCTAAAGGTTTACTCCAAAGACACAAGCTTCACAGCTGTAAGTCGACCATTTGATGAATTAAGATGGATTTATGTATCACCATAGTTCCTGGAGGATGTATCCTAAAATATTTTGATAATCTTCCTTTAGCTCCATCATAAGGTTGATGTTTGTGTGGTTGAGTAAAACTGATGCTGTACCCGCTGTCAGTGGTTAAAGTCTGTTGTCTTTGTACTGTGACAACATACATGTTGCCTTTGATGATGCTGCCTCGCATAAAGGTGTAACAAAAAACAACTATGAGACAAAGTATAAGAAGCCCTCGTCCAAATAACTTCAAATTCGACACCGGACTTCCTTGGGTCTCCAGCAGTACACTATCCAAATGTGAACTAGATTGAATGAATGGTTGTTAAGAAAAGCAAAGAACAGACATACACACACACACACACACACACACACACACACACACACACACACACACACAGATTTGTATTTCTATCCTTATGAGTGAAGCTTCTGGTACTTTCACTCCTCCTAGCCTCAACTCCTACCCTCACAGCTCCATGCCCTTGTCTTTAGCCTTCTTAACCCTTACCCAAGCCCAATCTAAAGTATCATTTTAGAAGTCCACATTTCCAGTTTGCATTTCTTTACAATTTTAGGCAGAAATCATTTAAGTTGACTGGAATGGACACACTATGTTTGCTGGCACATACGAAATGAAATTGAACATGTTAGATATCAAATGTTTTTAAACTTGTGATGTAACAGATTAAGGCAGTGTTTTTCAACCTTGGGGTCGGGACCCCACATGGGGTCGCCTGGAATTCAAATGGGGTCGCCTGAAATGTCTAGTAATTGATAAAAAAAATTACTGATAAAAATATTTTTTTAACTAATAATGTTCTTTTTAAAATTAAAACACCACACACAATCTTAAACAACTGTATTCTATACTTTCTTTCACTTTCTCAAACATAAATCTAGTTCAAATAAAAAGCAGCATTTAAAAATATCTGAGCTGGTGCATCTTGATTGAAGACGTGACTTTACAGTTACCACTACTTCAGTTCCCTTGCTTCAACCTGACACACAAACTTGAACAAATATAAAGAACTTGCAACTCCAAAATTTGTCATAGAAAAAAGAAATGTCATTATTTTCAATGACAAATTCATTTTTTTCAGTGAC
>OMNN01034484.1:0-22679 GCA_900302755.1 Chromis chromis | reverse complement strand
CTGATGCTGTACCCGCTGTCAGTGGTTAAAGTCTGTTGTCTTTGTACTGTGACAACATACATGTTGCCTTTGATGATGCTGCCTCGCATAAAGGTGTAACAAAAAACAACTATGAGACAAAGTATAAGAAGCCCTCGTCCAAATAACTTTTGCTGGATCACCAGCTAACAGTTTAATTTGTCCAGTACATTGGTTTAACGCCAAATAGATAAATTGATTGAATTATTACTTGTTAACCACTAAATTAATCACAAACTATATTCATTATCAATTGATCAGTTTGAGTTAAAAAAAAAAAAAAAAGCTAAATTCTTCTTAAATTCTAATGTTTCCTGTTTTTTTTATGTCTTTGGGTCGTGGACAAAATACATTTGAGAATGTCATCTTGAGCTTTGGAAAACACTGGTTGACATTTTTCACCACTTTCTGACATTTTATAGATCAAACAACTAATTGGTTAATCAGATTAATCAACAATCACAATTTTAATTTGTCGCAGCTTTGGTAACCACTTCATTAAGATTTTCTAGCATATGCTATTCTTCTGTCCATGATTATTTTTGCTTCACAGCTGAGTTCTGGAAACACAGGGACATTATTTCTGCTGAATGATAGAGAGCAGCACATTAAAAGCACTATTTGAGGGGGAATTATTGTTAATAACTTTAGCATTTACTTGTTTTTTGTTTAAGCCTGGTGATTCTGGCTGTGTTGGACTTGAACACTGCTGCTGTGTGGGTGCTCCAGTAGTCTAAAGGTTAAAGCACGTATCATAAGCGTTTGTTGCATCACCCCTTCTCTGTCTCTCTCTCCATGTTGCCTCTTTATCTCCACACTGATTGCAAAAAAGTGTTCAGAGATCTCAGTGTTTAACCATGTGGATACAACATTATCGTTAACCAATTGAAATAATGGCACAAGACCTGCAATTATTGTGCTTTTTTCAGTTTTAATAATTGTAGAAATATGTCTGGATGGAATTTGTACCATCTGTTACTCACATGGGAGTATTTGTTTTTTTAGGTGGTGAGAGTCGAGCCGCTGGCCAACATGGGTCAAGTGACCGCTCTGCTCAACTCCATTGGCTGGACGCTGCCGGTGCTGCCGGAGCTGGATGACCTCACTGTGGGTATGTTGTACACACTGTGGATTATATTCAGGGGAATCATCTGCGGCCCTCTGGTATCTATGAATAGAGAGATCTACTGATGATTTCCACCACTAATCGCTCAGTGATGTAGATCCTGCGTCTTCGGCATCAATCACTGCATCCTGTTTAGAGCCTCGGCGACTTCTCTAATTGTGTTAGAGGACTGATGTTGTAGCTCTAAACATGAAACTGGGAGGAAATGGCTGCAGTGCTGGAAGCACCACTGGATCGGGTTTCATAATGGATTTCCTGATGCCATAAACTACGCATCAACAATCTAATGTTTTCCCATCAGGCCACGGCACATTCATTTATCCTGATGTCCACGCAGGAGCAGATATATGCACTCACAGCAGGCTAACGCTGCCGCCTGCTCCTGTGTTTGCCTGCTGTTGTTCTCACCCGGGTAGAAATCGAATTATCACAAAACACCTTTTGTTCTCTCCTCCCTCAGGTGGCTTGGTGATGGGGACAGGCATTGAGTCGTCCTCCCATATTTATGGCCTGTTTCAGCACATCTGTGTCGCATATGAGCTGGTTCTAGCTGATGGCAGTTTGGTTCGCTGCACTGAGGTGAGTTATGATTGTGTGAGATGTCTGTGAATGATATATGTGAGTCCAGTGGCCTGTTTAGTGGGATAGTATGCCATCTTTGGACTCAGCTCAAGTTTTCCAGGACCTTGAAGCCCTCTCACTTTTAACCAGGTAATCTAGGCTGCATTGCCACAATAGACTTTTAATACAGTACAATAATAAAAGTCATTATAGACATATAATTATCATTTGAAATAAAAGGTACATCCACTATTACATTAGACAAAAAAATGAATCAGTAAATGATAACTGCAAAAGAGACACCATCTGGTATCCATTATTAGCTTTTTTTAATTCAGAGCATAGCTCCAACGACTGATCAATTAGTAAAATTGGTTTTAAACTACTGAAGTAATTGGTAACTGCTTGCATTTTTATTGCTTGAATTTTTATTTTTGAACTATTTGAGTAATCTGTTTACGGGGCAGTGGTGGCCTAGTGGTTTGTGAAGCGAACTTGCAACCGGTGTTTGTTTGTTTTGTTTTTTTTACCATTATTTGACATTTTATAGCTTAATTGAGAAAATAATCAACAAACTTAAATAGTTGTTGGTTGTAGCCCTGATTCATATTAGATGGTCCATTGACAAGAGGGCGCCAAAATATCACCATGGAAAATACATGGATTATCGATTGCCTAAGCCATAGTTTCTATGTATGTGTATTGTTGCTACTCTTTCTGTCACTCGTATTCTGTTGTAGATGCCTGATCACATTGTGTTTATTGCATCCCTATACTACTGTATTGCTTTTTTCTGCTACAGTAACCTGATATTTCTGTGGGTATCATCTCATAATAACTCGTCCTCGCAATGGCTCAAATAATGTTGCTTGAATTTACTCATGTGCTATTCTTAGTACAACTTTAAGGTACTTGAGTATTTCCATTTTATGCTACTTTATACTTCTACTCCACTACATTTTTCTGACGGTGTTAGTTATTTTAATGATAAAAAGCAGTGTGTAGTTGGACTCACATTTCAGATGTCTATGAGTTGTTAGGAGCTCTACCGAATAGTGATTTTTCCTTCCAAACTTCCCTCATGGTTTAATTTCAATACATGTTTAAATGATCCAATATCTCCCCAAAAATCAAAAGAAAAAAATACACAGTCCTCCTTTTCTGGCAGTCCTTCCACATTAGTGCCCAACTCAAACAGAGCCAGACTAATCAGATTTAGACTACATGATATTTGAACCCAAGATGACCACGGGGCCCATCAATTTAAGCTTTTATCTTGTGTGGTGTATTATAGTCTACAACTGATGCCATATCTAAGCCTAACTACATCCAGACAACAAGAAATATTGGCCAGTAACCAGCGTATTGTCTGTAATGGTTCCCAGCCAAGGCCAGTAATTCATGAGTATAATTGCTAATCTGAGGCTGTGACCATCTCATCAGACAAAAATATGGTGTAGTGTGAATCTGGCATTAGTTCAACTGCTGATAGAGGCCCTAGAAATGCAGTGTGGTTTGTAACAAGAGCATGTTGTGTCGAAAAGAGTGGCTGTTAGGTTTGCTAATGTGACAACACACCGAAAAAGAATATTCACCTCTTGCAGAAGTTTTCCCCTTTGATTGCTTTTCAACTTGAATCACTTTTCAAAAGGTTTTTTGACAATAATTCACAAATAAAAGCCTTTCATGTCAGAGTGAAAACAGATTTTTGCAAAGTAATGTAAATTTATTAAAACATAAAATGTAAAATAAAGTCAGTATTCAGTAGATGCACCTGGACACTGTAATTACAGCACTGAGCCTGTATAGATAGATCTCAATCAGTTTGCACATCTGGACACTGTAATTTTACCCCATTCTTTTTTGCAAAACTGCTCAAGCTCTGTCAGGTTGCACAGGGACCATGAGTGAACAGCGTTTACAAGTCCAGCCATGAATTCTAAATTGGATTGAGGTCTGGGCTCTGATTTGGCCACACCAGAACATTCACCTTGTTAGCTTTAAACCTGTTTTGTGTAGGCTGGCTGTATGCTTTGGTTAATTGTCTTGCTGGAAAACAAATCTCCCAAGTTGCACGTCTCTTGCAGACTGCATCAGGTTGTCCTCTGAGATTTAGCTGTACTTTGTTGCATTCATTTTACTCTCTATATTTACAAGCCTTCCAGGAGCCTAGTGCCGAAAAGCGTCCCTACATCATGATGCTACCACTGCCTTGCTTCATATCATGATGCTGCCACCACCATGCTTTACAGTGGGCCTTTGTCATGATGTGCTGATGGCCAACAAACTCAATTTTGGTCTCATCAGACCAAAGAACCTTCTTCCAGTCGACTTCAGAGTCGCCCACATGCCTTCTGGTGAACTTTACTTAGATTTAATATGTTGTTGTTTTCAACAGTGGCTTGGTCTTTGCCACTCTACCATAAAGCTTTGACTGGTGAAGAACAGGCAACAGTTTCTGTATGCACAGTCTTTCCCATCTCAGCCGCTGAAGCTTGTAACTCCTTCAGAGGAGTCATAGGTGTCTTGGTGGCCTCACTCACTTGTATCTTTGTTGCATGATCACTCAGTTTTTGACGCTCTGGGAAGATTTTCCCATGCTCCATATTCCTTCCATTTCTTATTGATTTTGACATGAAAGAGTCTTCTTTTGTAAATTCATGTCAAAAAGTCAAATTGACCAGGATTCATTGTTTAAAAGTAATAACAGGGAAAACTTCCAAGGGGGGTGAACACTTTGTATTGGCACTGCAGCCTAAATTTAACCCAGCAACCACTATCATCATTACAAATGTGCTATAGATCTGTTTACAGTTTGTTCTTGTTCATGTAGGAGGAGAACTCAGATCTGTTCCACGCCGTCCCTTGGTCCTGTGGAACTCTGGGGTTCTTGGTTGCAGCTGAGATTAAAATAGTCCCCTTTAAGGCCTGGGTGAAGCTGCGCTACGAGCCGGTCAGAGGACTGGAGAACATCTGCAAACGCTTCACTGAAGCATCAGAGAACAAGCAAAACACATTTGTTGAGGGTATCCAGTACAGTCTGGACTCTGCAGTCATCATGACAGGAACCATGACTGACCACGCAGAGCCTGACAAGGTAAGATGTTTGTTTGTGAGTGTACATGCAGGTTTGTTTTGACGTTTAATCGCATTTAACTTCTCTTTTTTTCTGTTTGACGTCAGATTAACAGAATCGGCCTGCACTTCAAACCCTGGTTCTTTAAACACGTGGAGAGCTACCTGAAACAAGACTGCACCGGTGTTGAATACATCCCTCTGCGGCAGTACTATCACAGACACACACGCAGCATTTTCTGGGAGCTTCAGGTACTCACAACACACACTCACACAGGATCTGTGTTTCCATGAGCTTGACAATTACATTAAAGGGCTGCATATATCTGCCAGATTTCAGCTTGTCATCATCTTACCAACTTGCTTGCGCACCTCTCTTTATTAGGCTTTAAAGCTCTAATGCTCCTTCTTTCTTTTAGACACACACACACACACACACACACACACACACACACACACACACACACACACACACACACACACACATTAGCCATTAGTAAGAGGGGCTGGGCATCCTTTGTTTTCGGTAACAGTAAATGGTGTGATGAATTATGCATGGCGTTGAATTGACAGATATCTAAAGGAGCCACCTCTGGGCATTTGGCTGCTACTGTTTTTGAAAGGATTTTTGCTTCTGCAGGGAGTGCACAGGAAACACAGACAGAAATAGGCCTGACGGATGCTTTGATTAAATCGTTAATCTATAATTTGCGATAGACATCATTGATGACTTGGACATGGTGTTGTGAGACACTGTTTGGTGAGATTGGCCTGCCCTCTGCTGGAATTTAAGAGGTGTTGGCGAGAACAGACACTGAAATGTGAGTAGATATAACACGTACTGTTGTCGTGTAGAAATGCAACATATAACATGTGTAAAAACCTCTTAAAAATGTATATCAATTTGCATATGATACATATAATTTTACCACTGTTAAGCAAGTTGCAAAAACATTATGTTCTATTAGTTTATATACAGAATGTCTTAGTTAGATGTTGCTCATTAATCACTGTTGAATATTTGTTATTGGAATTTAAATATCGCTAAGTATTTCACCTGGTGACAGCTCACCATTTAAGGTGCAATTTAAAGTTTTTTTTTTTTTTTTTTGAGGGAATCACAATTTGTGGTTTTCATGATTTCAATTGTATCATGTTTTGGGTACATTCAAGTGTTCAGTATTCACAAACGTTGATGTAAAGAAAATAATGTTGCTCACACTGGAATGAAAGTGAAGTCCAGACACTAGCAATTCAAGATAAAAAAAATCCAACTCGAGTATCTGACCTACTTAAAATAATAGATTGAGTCTGAATAGAATTGATCCTGTCAGGTTACAGTCTGTCAGTCACAGGACTGAAGAAGGAGAAGTTCGTCCTGCACAAGTGAATTTTATGTTGGTGTATTTTTTAAAATATACATTTTAAAGTTAATTCTTCACAAGTGATTAATTTTCACTGTTGAGTTAAACGTACAGTGTGTAAGAATGTGAAGCAATTAGCCTGATTAATTAATGGCATTTTATTTATTGTCGATGTGTGAACAGACTGTAACGTAATCTAAAAAATGAGACCTTTCCTGACTGTCTCGGTTGCTTATTTCTATGAAAAAGACTCAGGATAAATTTCTAGGAAAATCCCAAAGATGTGACATTTATGTGACATTTATATCTTTGCCTCAAAGCCTCTTAAGCACTCCTCAACAGCAGCAACCGTGTGCAACACAAGCTGATGTTCGCTCAGAAATCTTAGAGGTCCACTGACATTAACAAACGACTGGTTCCTGGGGCAACACAGACTCCAACATCAGCTCCATGCAAGCACAAAAACCTAAAACAATTAGTTGGTGAAGCCTGTCTGGCCAAATGGGAACGTGACTGACGTCTGGGGAAAACTAGCTTCAACATCTGCAGGTCACTCGATTCATGGAGGGACAAAAACACAATGTTAGTCAAACTACAATGTCACATAACCAGGCCTGACTCCACACTCGCTGTGTTAGCGCTGTGCCAGTGCTGGAATTATAGTAAATATAGCTTATGACCAAACTGTAACAACAGTGTAACTTAAAGATGAACATTGAAATATTATCAAAATTGCAAAATGGCCAAGAGCAATATCCAAATTGTAGGAACTGCAACTTTATATAAAAAATAAAATGTCACAACATGCTATTATAAATTAAGTATTGTGGTGCCACAGAGTTTCATCATCCTACAAATAGTATTCTCCAGATGTGACATGGGAACATGGTGGTTTGGGATAAAGGTCATGTCACCTTTTTCATATTTGTTTCAGTAAAAAAGAAATGCAAAAATTGCCGTTCCTACTAAAATCATGACTCATATCGGTTATGTATGTCAAAATATTTGCAACAGGATTATTGTTCAGTCCTTGTGTAACTTTAGTTACCTGGTCTATCAACATGATGCCTGTCCTTCACTTTCAGGATGCTTATGTTAATCTATGGAGTGTAGGCCCACACATGAGCAACTTAATTCTGACTGTAGTTAACTTAAAGAGCCAATATTATTCTCATTTACAGGTTCATAATTTCATGTTTAGGGGTCTACTAGAATATGCTTACACGGAAAATTCATTTTTCTCATACTGCACATTGCTTCAGCATCTGTAAAGCCCCCCATCTGTAAAGCCCACCCTGCTCTGACTGGTCAGCTGTTCTGATGAAAGTGAGGCAATATTTGTTACAAACTGTACCCATAGATCTATAAGTATAGACAGACAGCTGCTTCTCTAGCAGAAGCAGCTCTAGCAAGGTAATAAAAGTGAACTGCTAGGAAGCTGCACATTGTTTGTTTGAGGCCAAACTAGCCGCTAGGCAGTTGGTATGCAAATTTGTTACATGTCAATGTAAATATATAACGCAAGAAAACCTTGGACTTTAAATGAGGCGTTTCAGGCAGGAAAGGAGCAGCATTTCCCTGAGGGAGAGAATAACTCCCTGTGGCTTGGACTTTTTAAGTTTGCAGAGCTCACATGCACAAAAAGGCAAGAACACACAAAGGAAAGGGAAAACCCCCAAAAGGCATAATATGGGCTCTTTAACATCCACCAGTGTCATTAATAACAAGCATTTTCTGAATGTCACACAAAAATGTGAAACTTTTGTGGCTGTTATGGTACAATTCCCTCAGCTTAAAGGTAACTCACTGATCACTGAGCAACATGACAGCTTACTTTTGACTTTTATTCTCTAAGCAACAGTCCAAAACCCAAAAGTGCTTGATTTACAATTATAAATAATATAATAGAGCAGTGCAGCATTTGCTCACATCCGCTGAGCTGAAATGAATAAAAAGTAAAATTGTTATGAGCCACTAGGTGCATCACAGAGAGACACTTTTGCATCGTCTTTTCACCGGTTATGTCTCTGTGTACGTTTGTGCCTTTTCTCCAGGATATTATTCCATTCGGCAACAACCCCGTGTTCCGCTGGCTGTTCGGGTGGATGGTTCCTCCTAAGATCTCTCTGCTGAAGCTCACTCAGGGAGAAACCATCAGGCGTCTCTATGAACAGCACCACGTCGTCCAGGACATGCTGATACCCATGAAGCACCTGCAGGCCGCCATCACACGCTTCCACCAGGACGTCGATGTAAGACTGAAAGATCGGTCAATGCACTGCACGCTCCCTGGTCCTGTTTGCATTCTTTAAACGTCTTGTGTTATTTCAGGTTTACCCTCTGTGGCTGTGTCCATTCCTGCTGCCCCCTGGCAGGGGGATGGTTCACCCCAAAGGTCAAGAGGAGGAGCTGTACGTGGACATCGGGGCTTATGGGGAGCCTAAAGTCAAACATTTTGAAGCTAAAGCATCGACACGACAGCTGGAGAAGTTTGTCAGGGAGGTCCATGGGTAAGTCTCACAAGAAATAAACAAAATTCAGCACCCAAATTTTAGGTGGCACCCAGCTGTGACATTCAAACTGCACTCCATCTTGTGGCTGTAGGTTCCAGATGCTGTATGCCGATGTGTACATGGGCCGAGAGGAGTTTTGGGAGATGTTTGACGGACAGCTGTACCACAGATTGAGAAACGAGCTGGGATGTAAAGAAGCCTTCCCCGAGGTTTACGACAAAATCTGTAAATCTGCCCGACACTAACCCCCCCTCATCTACCGTCTGGTGCCTCACTTCAGAGCTCTGTCACAGCTTCATCAAGGCAACTCAAGATTGACTAGTTTTGGGATGTTTGGATCAAAACTAAAAACTGGATACATCCGAACATCACACTTTCCACACACTAATACTTGTCATTTTTGGCAGTAAGACTGAGGAGGCTCATCTATCAAAGTGAAACAGGAGTATTTTACTATTAAGTCATGAATGTATTCATCCTTTCTCTGTTCTCTACATAGTGTATTTTAACATTCATGTTCAGATTCATGTGCTGCTTGACTCAAACATAACTGCACCAAATGTCTTACTTTTTCATTTAAAAAAAATGTATGTTGTGCAGCTTTTCCTCGTTGTACTACTATCCTATTGTTTCCTAAGTGCCACACCCTTTGGAAACATGAGTTCCTGATTAGTCTCACACACATTTTAGAAACATACTTTTATGAGGAAGCTCAGTTAAACTTAAAGCCAATTAAACTACATTATAACTCAAAGATGACTATTTTCATATTAGAATCAGATCACATCTCCAGAACTTTGTATTGGTGGGATGAATTCATTAAAATGTATTTTCTGTGATGAATCAATCTCATGCTTTTGAGATACTGTATTATCAGGCTGTGCTTGGTCTGCAGCAATGTTTATGTGGATAATATTTATCAAAGTAACATCAACATGAACATCAGGTCCCAAGGTTTCCCTGCAGAACGTTGCATTTTAATAAGTTGATCAATGTTACTCACTTCACCCGTCAGTGGTTTTAATGTTGTGGCTAAACTGCTGTATGACGCAATTTATTTGACCTGCAGATCCAATGGATGATATTTGAATAGCAGCAATACACACACCTAGTTTGTTATTTTTTATCTTTGTTTTACTGTTTTTCATGTGTTAGCATAGCTCTTAACAATTATTTACCAGTATTTATAAAAGTAACTGTAACTGTTGGACTCACCTCAAAGACATACAACAAACCAGTGAATAATCAGTTTAATGGGACTTCACATTTTCATATTATTTACCTGGCTTGTCTGTTGACTGCTGATGCCTCCACAGCTTTAGCGAAATGCTTTTTTTTGTTTACATATAAATACAGCATATTAACTCGACACACTGGGTTCTACAAAAAGTAAGGAATGTGATATTTACGGGAAAGTGGTGCAGAAAACCTGAAGCCAGTGGTGTTGTTAGTCCTATAACCCTGAATTTTTTATGAATAGCCCTGGATCCACTTTTTAATTAATTTGCTAGAATGCTAAAAGATACGGCCGTGGGTGTATTCATCATTCATTCTGATAATGTGATAAAGACCTCAAAAAGTAACATGATATAGTTGATACTGTTTACTAAAGTCAAAATACTTTCCCCTCAGAGATATATATTTTTATTGTTTCATAGTCCCACAACAGGACATCTGCATCAGTGATATTATTGTGTATATGGACCTCTCTAGTCATTAAATAATTAACAAAATATGACAACAGGTAGCACAGTAACACATTTTATTGTAAATGGTCTGCATTTAAATAGAGCCTTTCTGCCTTAGTGGTACTCAAAGCACTTTACAATGTGTTTCTCATTCACCCATTCACACACACATTCACACACCAGTGGCAACAGAGCCTCCATGCAAGGTGCCTGCCTGCCATTGGGAGCAACTTGGGGTTCAGTGTCTTGCCCAAGGACATTTTGGCATGCGGAGGGGCTGGGGATCGAACCGCCAACCTTGTGATCAGCAGACAACCTGCTCTACCACCTGAGCCACAGCCGCCCTAAATATATAATAATTCGAATTGTAAGCTGCTGTGGTTAGATGAGAGTGTCATTAGGCTGTAAATGTAATTTTCAGTGTTTATTTTTTTGTCAGCAACACAGATAGCAGATTTTGCCTGATTAGTTTCTGTTAATTATTTGTGGTCTTGTGTAGTAGGATTTTATGGGTGACCTTTTACCTGGACTATTTAAGGCTCAGTCACCCAGATCACTAGTACATTAAATTTATGAAAACAAACCTTTACATAAGATTAAATCTGCACATCATTATAAATTAGATTGATTCCAAGGTACACAGTCTAACAGTGTGCACTCACTGTGGTATTTTGTGGAACACTGTGTGAGCACAGAAAGGTGAGTGGGATCACCTAGAGGGCACTGTGTCACATTCAATCCTGAAATACTGCAATGAAGAGGTTAACATCTAACAAACCACAGGGCAGGACTATGTGAGGGAGCATCTTAACGCCTTTCCCTGAAGCTGTTTGGGGGAACCTGTTACTGCTGTTAGTATCTGCAGGGGGAATCTGCCAGAGAACATCCAGACACTTACAGTTCCGCCTTCCTCTCCTCGGTGAGACTTGCAGGGTGAGTTAGCTGCTGTCAGCCGGTTAGGTAACTTCACTGCTGGAGCCCCCAAGTCAACACTGCCCGGAGTAATTTGGCTGCACGGGTAGGTTATACTCACAGTTTAACATTAAAGTTACACTCTTAAGACTATAAAGGTATCGGTTTCTGACTTACATGGCAGCGAACTGCCCCTAACTTGTAGTTTAAGGCGACGCTAACTTACGGTGAGTTAGTTGTAGCTAGCTGTTAGCCGCTAGTCAGTGCACTTTTACTACTTTCTGCTACAGCTAGCTAACAACTGGCGTTAGCTGCTTTGCGAATTAGCTCGATTTTGCAAAGGTGACTTTCAGGATTCTTTTTTTGGCCACACCAGTCGGTAAGCAGCTGTCTGTTTTTGTTGTTTTACAGTTGCAAACTTTTTAGTTTTAGCTAAAGTTCGTGTGTGTGTTTCTCTGCTGGTTAAGGTCATGACAGCAGCCCAGTTTCCTTGACAACAATGCGGAAGTTTTCTATAGCATGTAGGGCACACCGTGTCCTGCCCTGACAGCCACAGACACACGAATAAAACACCAACCTGTTGCTCGTTTTAGTCATTTATTTGCAAGAGAGCAGTGCAGGTAGAAAAGTGTTACTCATGCAAGTTAATATACCACTCAGTGTATTCTCTATGCAGCTGCTTATTTCTAACTCCTGAACTTTAACCTTTACACATCTAAACATGATATTCAAGAAGTGCATTTATCTGGCACTGTTCCATAACGAAGGAGATGTGGAAATCACTATCGTTTTTGGCCAGTCAAAGTGAAAGTAAGTCAGTAAGTAAAACTTTATTTCTATAGCACTTTTTTTAAAACAACATGTTACAAAGTGCTTCACACACAAAGAGAAATACATAAGAACAAATAGGAAAAACAAGAATAAGAAAACAGTTTCAACATGCAGATACAACTTTCTGACACACACTGAGTGAACTCCATGGCCACATATGTCACAAACAACCCCTGAGACAGACCCACTTCATAAACCAGTACATAGACACAACATAAACAAACATCCATACACAAGTATATGCACACACACACACATACACACTACACTTTCCTGGATTAACAAAATGCTTGTTTATATAGGTGAGTTTTTAAGAGTTGCTTGAAGCTGTCTATAGAATCTGATGATCTGATGGACTAGGGAAGACTATTCCAGAGGGATCGGATTGGAGCCAGAATAGCAAAAGCACGGTCACCTTTTGTTGATAAGTTGGAGCGGGGCATGGATAGGAGGTTATGGTTTGATGAACGGAGTGGTCTTGAGGTTGAGTGGGGAACGAGGAGGTCAGAAATGTAACTGCGGAAGTTACATTTCTGACCTGTGAATGCGGAATTTTATTGGAAGCCAATGAAGGGATGCGAAAACTGGTGTGATGTGGGACCGACGACTGATTTGTGTTAATAATCTGGCAGCTGAATTTCGAGTAAGTAATGGCATTGATTAAATATTCTCTGTGATCAATTATTTAATGTCTGGAATAAGAGACTACACAGTTAGCACAGCTTCATTAAGTGGGATTACTGGCATACAGCTCAACAGGTTTGCAGATATAATGCATAAAGTGCTGCTGCAAGACACCAAAAGAACGAAATCTGTTACTCCTGTACTAGCATCATGGTACTGGTTATTTGTTAGGTAGAGAATTGATTGTTAAGGTTGTTTAATTTGCTCTTTAAGCCATGCATGAGTTGATCCCTGGGTACATTTCTGAACGTATTTGACCCTACTCTACATCAAAGCTTCACAGATCCTAACAGCTGCTCAAACCTTTCCTTTAGCTCAGGGATGGGCAACTCCGGTCCTCGAGGGCCACTATCCTGCATGTTTTAGACGTTTCCCTCTTCCAACACACCTGATTCAAATGATCAGGATCGTTATCAGGCTTCTGCAGAGCTTGATGATGAGCTGATCATTTGAATCAGGTGTGTTGGAAGAGGGGAACATCTAAAACATGCTGGATTGTGGTCCTCAAGGACAAGAGTTGCCCATCCCTGCTTTAGCTGCTTCAAAGCTTAGGAATAGCCTTCCTCTGGCAATACAAAGTTCTTCCTCCATTGACATTTTTAAGAAAAATCTCAAGACTTGCATGTTTTAAATGGCTTTTGATAGTTTATAATAGTCCTATTTTTTGCTATTTTATATTTATTTTATCTTAAACTTTGATCTTGATCTTGTTTTGCCTTGTTTTAATATTTTATACAGTTTATTATCTTTTACAAATTGATTGCTGTTTGCACTTATTTTTGTTTATTGCCTGACTGGTAACATGTTCAGCACTTTGGTCAGCTCAGGTTGTTTTAAACATGCTATATAAATAAACTTGAGTTGGTTTGATTAGCTCAACTAAGATTCTATATTGCTCATAGAGAATATTGTTAAGAAAATAATTATTAAAAGGTGCATTTCTTACCACCGATTTAGATCCCAAACTCTGCAGCTTAAGTTACCTTAATGATCTAAAGTGAGCCATCTTCATGACATTGAAAACTCAGGCAAATTAGCATGCTAACCCAGTAATCTCACTTAGTAGTGCACTCCTCAGGATAAAGCTGTTGCCATCCTATAAGGTGTACATTTCCTATCTAAAGGTGTGGATGTTTGAGTCTAACCCTCTAGCCTGCACTGACTGGGGCTCAAAGTTCTACCTCCCCTCTATGTTGGCACAGCCTTATTTTGACACAACAATTGTATGTTTGCAGAGTCTCTGGATTGCAGCATCAAGTACCCTCCGTACAGAAAGCCAGGAGCAGTGGTGTGAAGCAAAAGGTGCTACCTGCCCTTCCAGACGGTGCTGTTTTGGCAGACTACAGTGGAGCTTGGACCGGAGAAGAGACTGAAGCTGTGGAGAAAGCATGCCTGCTGACGAGGAGCCCACGTTCAGTGTGAAGCTGCTGCAGCTGCTGCTCCTTTCCACCTACTGGGGGATGCAGATTTGGGTCACCTTCATTTCAAGTTGGTACCATGCACACACACATTCGCACAGAGGGTTAAAGTAAACAAACAATTTGGAAATACAAATGTTGAGAGAAATGTTACAGGTACAGAATGTGTGGGGTTTGTTGTTTTGCTGTAATAATTACTGGCATGGTCTTTCAATATGGTCCTGAACCACCCTTGAATGTGACCTGAGTGGCTGAATTAGGGTGTATCTGGGGTATTACCACACCTGTATTTACTACTGTGGTCTTGAATTGATCCCCCATAATGTTTTTTAGCCAGGTGTGAACATAACTTCATTGAAGCACCATCATACCATTTTTATCAAGGCCACCTTTGCAACTACATCTAGACTCTGATTTGCTTTTGTCGGAGCCTGGTCACGATGTTTACACAGATTAATATTTGCTATAGCTAAGCTTTCTGTTAATATTCAACTATAGATCTCATGTTTCTGTCATGTTGGTGTGTCTTTGTGGCTGTATTATTGCAAATGATGTTGTAAAACACCAGTTAAAGCCCTGGTGTGGAGAATAAAAGGTAGAGCATCCATAAAAAAAAACTGTTGCTGTAGATTAATTATTTCCAGAACATTACAGTCTTTGTAGTCTCTGCTAGTCCATGATTAATGAATATTTTTTTATGGAAATGGAAGCCATGATGTTCCCTGCGGTGCTAATGTTTTGATCTGTTTTCTGCACAGGCTTTGTGATGGACAGCCACCTGAACAGACACACTTATGGGTTCATTCAGAGTCGCCTGGTCCCGTTCTACCTCCACCTGGGTTCAGCCTGTGCCTTCTTTAACCTCACCATCTACGCCGTGTATCATCCCAGCGACATGATGAATGACAGAGAAGCCTTTCAGGTGTGTAGTTTGTTCGTCACGTTGCATTAAAAATCCATTTCGGCACATTTCCTCAATCGCTGCCTTTTGCTTTCGCCACCAGATCTTCATCTTCTTCGTGTCGGTGACAGTCGCGGCCGTCAACGCTCAGTGGTTCGGCCAGATGACATCAGAAATCATGGCAGACATGCACCTCATTGAGCAGGCGTGCGGGCTCGGTCAGGACATCGGCCTGTCGTCTAATCGCGAGGCTTACGCCAAGCTGTGCGAGACGGATGTCAAATACAGACACCTCAGCAGCCGCCTGTGGCTGTACAGACTGCTGTCCTCTCTGTGTAACCTCTGCTGCATAGGCTGCAACTTCCACAGCCTCTGCTACATGGCCGAGAACCTTGTCACACTGTAAAACTGCAGCGTTGCTCCCTTATGAATTCAGAAACACTTCTCTTTTGTATCGAAGCAGTAAGTTATATATTTAATTCGTAATGTCTTTCTTTCTCTGTGTGCCTGTTAGGGATGAGATGAAATGTCAGGTAAGCCTTGTTGTTCTTGTGTTTTGGGGAATAATGAAAGGATACAGCCTCACTCGGCAACAATCAAGCCTCGTTTCTCTCCTGAAGGTTGTAGAGAGATGAATCAGTGACTGCAATGAGTAATGCCTCACCTTTCACCTAGTGTGGCTGATGGCTATGGAAGCCCTTCACTATTACCTTTACCATCACAATATGGTATCTTACAGTTGCCTAAAACAGGTGGAATGTTTTTAAAGTAGTAAATAGCAGAAAATAGGCCAATGCTTTCTGCTCAATGCCAATCTTTTTACTGTATATGTACAGAAACAAACAGTACCTTCACTGAGGAAACTGCTCCTGTGCATCTCCCTCTTGCTCTTCAGGTTTGGCTGTAGTTTTAATACCTTTTTCACAATGTGCTGTCACAGGGTTGTGTGGCTTACCTTACTGAGCATACGTGTGCATGCTTTGCATTTCAAAGTCAAAGTTTGTACTATCTTTAACTCTCCTTTCTCTGCTGGTATGAAAACAGTTACGTTATAGAGTCAGTCGTCCAAAACACCTTTGCACTAGTTGCTCTGCAGGTTGTTCTAGTTGTGGGAGTCGTCCAAGTAGTTGAACCTTAGCTCTATTCCCATGGTTACGTGTGTTGTTGTATGAGATGCTATAGCTGTTCTGTAGGTAGACGGGGATAAGAATTACCAGTTTTGCAAGCAGCACTGATGGTTGTAATGACATGGTGGATGATGCAGTGATCCTTAAACTAGTTTGTGGCCATGTTTGCTGGGATGGTTGAAAGTATTGTTCAGATTTGCTGAGTTGATGTGGGTCTATTTAGACTAAAGGTCTGTAGTAGTAATAATAGAATGGATCCCCCGGAATGTCACAGTGAGGCATTTTTCTGTAACCAATTTTGCGATCCTGTGCAATAAGTTCTGCATTGCAGTACTTGCATTTTATGTAAAGGGATTTATAATGGGGGTTTTATTTATGAACTTTCTAACAATGTATTTCATAAACTAGTGAGCAACTTAAGCCTTGTTTATACTACCTTGTGGATGCACACATGAACAGCTGCGAACACAATAGATGCACACGAGGGTACTTCAAAAAGTTGTTGGTCTCATCTGGAAACAAGGGGTGTAATTCCTGTTTTGGGGCATAACTGTATACTCTAAAGCCTTTTATCACTGTCCACAAAAACTCAAAAGTTTGAAGCAATCAAAAAAAGGAGAGGAAAGCTTAGAGCTGTCGTGTTGTTGCTCCATCCACACAGCACAGGTGGCAGAAGCAGCCAAATGTAACTTCGAACTGTTGCCTCTCACCTGACATGGCACCATCTATCTTCTAGAAGTCAGACAGCTCAAAACTTTCCTCTCCTTGCAAAGAAATGACGACAAACCTTTTTTGGAGTTTTTGTGGACATTGATATGAGGCTTTGTAATAAACAGTTTGGCCCTGCAAATAGGAATTACACCCCTTGTTTCTGAACATCTGCTCAGCTGTGATGCATGCTCTACTACATGTGCTGCAGACAGAGCTGAGAGTATTGTAAACAATGGAGTTAGATCGCAGTCTGCTGGACAAACTATGCAACAACACCAATTCTGAATTACCCCAAGCATCAGACAACATACATTTATATCAGTCTGGCTCTAATTACCCAGTTATTCAATATGTGCTTGTGGTATTCCAGTGTCAGAGTTCAGTGTTCCACTACTGGTCAAAGGGAAAACAATGGAAGAACAAAATGCCACTGTGACCTTTCGTGGGCTCTACAGGATAGTCTATTTGTGACCTGAATGACATCTCTGCATTCAATCCTATCACTTAACATCCCAGCATGGCCTCCATGTGTTTTTAATTTATAAAACCATGATTTGTATATATCAGTGAAAGACGCTGGTGGGTCTGTATCTTAAAGTCTTCAAAGTTTTACACAACCAACCACAAACATTATAAAAAAGAAAGAAAGCCAAATTATCTTTGAGGTGTTCTCTCACCAGAGTTGGGGTCTGTGCAGTAAAGTTCTCAGGCAGTCATGGATATCTTTGAATTGTTGTTTGTTGCATGTGTTGAGCAGAGAGGTTCAGTTACATCTTCTCTTCGGCTGTGTTTTTGAACATACTGAAAATACGTTCAGCACTCTACTGCCATGTTGTTGTTACTGCTGAGGTGAAACTCTTTAGTCGGTGTGTTTCTCCTGTTTTTCTAGCATCCGTTTGTGTCGGTGTAAATCAACATAAAAATACCATCAAGACAAGCATTTAATTAAAACTTAAATTAAAACTTATAATCGAGGCAGTTCCCGCTGAGTGCAGATTCAGAAACCCCTCTTTCTTGTTATTTCTTTGTTCTCTTTGTGACTGGACTAATGAAGGTGCTTAATATGTGTCGTTACTGACAAAAACAATGCGATAGTAATATAGGAAACTGTATATATGGTATTTCATTGATGTTGCCTGTAAGCTCAGCCAGTTTATATTATAAATTCTAAATGCAAGCCTTTTGAATTCTGTGTATAAACACAAAAGCTGTATATGGATGTTAAATGTTAAGCATGCTATATTAATTTGGGGATATTTATGCCAGTTGCTTGAGATAATGGGGTGAAGGTTGTAATTGTTAGTGGTGATTGATTGTTACTGAATGTAAGTGAAGTTAATGGTAGTGGGTTTGTGTAAAAACATGTTTTTTTTGTATTAAAAGATGTTTTCTATCAATTCTTCAGCTCTTTTATTGAATTTAAATTTCCTCAGAAAGTGTACGAGTGCTACATAGTTTTGTCTCTTTACTTCACCCACAGCATTGAAACTGAATTGACCTGTAGCTTCAGGTGTTTGAGGATGTTGCATATTTTTGGAGATTTGCAGCCTTCTATTGTACTTGTATGTGTGCTTGTAAAGAGTCAAGTCACGCTCGCTGGACTTGTACCAAGGGTCAATAAGAAGAATGTTTACATGGTGTCATTCTTAAGTTGCTTGTAGGATTTTAACTTTTCTGGACTTTGGCGACTCCTAGTGGTAGTATGAAGAAAAGGCTGTCAGATATTAGGTCATTACTGCTGTCAAGCCTGGAAACTCCAAAGCATTTTCTGCAGTTATGCCATTAAAGTAGTTTGAAAGATGCTACAATCACAATGGTGGTGAAACTGCCTGGGGAGTGGAGTCAGGACTGTATTGTGTATATATATGGGGCAGTGGTGGCTGTCGGAGTGCGATCTCATTCTACCAACAAAATCAACCTATGTGAGAGATGCCTCCTGCGTGTGAATGAAGCAATAGCATCCGTGAATAGCACCTCCTCTGCCCCCACTATAGAGGTTCTGCTGAGAGGTCTACCCTCACTTTTGCATCGGCTTCTACCTTCTTTTCACATTTGTGTGGTTCTCCCTCGAGCATGTGATCTGCCATGTTAATTCCTTCGTGCGTGAATGTGATATGTGGTGCAGATAGGATTTTCTCAATCCTCGTTTGTCTTAGTGATGTCATGGTGAATGCTACTGAGTACACATATGAAACTACACTATGTGTGGTCAGTACAATAAGTGGTACAATAATGTGTTGTTTTCTGCAACATTTTTTCCACACCTGCTGCATATCTCGTGCATGGGGGGGTGTCTCTTTTCCATAGCATCCAACATGATGCTAACGTACATCAGTACTTTACTGCCTCCCACCATTTACTGTGTGTTTTGCTTCATGGCCTACTGGTTTGTGAAGCGAACTTGTAACCAGATGTAACAGGATGGGTCAATGCGGAGAAGGAATTTCCCCAAGGGGATCAATAAAGGTTAGATTATTATTATATGGTGCTGTAGGCCACCTCCTCTGTTTAGAGATGTTTTTTCTAGCTTAACACATCAGATAGTTTAAGAAAGGTGTGCAAGAAGCATCTACTGTATGCAGAACCAGACCGTCCTGCTCTAAACTGGGAAGGTGGCTGGGGGGGCACAGTTTGTACTATTTTTATCTGGGGCACAGCTTGAAAACCTGACTGACTGGTTTTTACAGATGTGACAGAAGGGGGAACCATTGCTCTGCTGTAGTTCAAGAGCTGTGCCTATTCAGGATTTAGCAGCATCAGAATCTCGAAAAATTAAAATTAAAACTAATTTCCAAAAGACTTCAGCAGTGTAGTAAAATAAATATAAATAAGTAATTGTAGAACCACAATCTCTGCTTCGATGGTGAACTCTAGCATACGAGGTTACTTCAAAAAGTTTTCTCCTTTTTTCTCTGATTGCAAGAAATGATGACAAACACTTGAATCTTTGTGGACAGCGATATAAGGCGTTGCAGTAAACAGTTATGTCCCAAAACAGGAGTTACGCCCCTTGTTTTCGGGTGAGGCCGGGTGCCCTTGCATGTACTCTGTAAATATTTTTGCTAGCTGCTGAAATGACCCACTTGCAAGCAGAACAAGAAACATCACGTCAAGAGAAGGTTTTTTTTAATGTAAAAATACATCACTGTGTTTCAGCTACAAATCCATGGTTACTGTGTTTGAGATGAGATCAGCATCAACAATTCACAAGCCACTCCACCTACAAAATGAGTTAGTCTGAAAAAGTAATAAATATAAAACGACGTAGATAAAAATGTTTAAAAAAAAAACAGAAATACTCGTACCTGATTATTAAACATTTAAATAACCAAGTTGCAATACTTAAAAACACCTGAAACTAACATTTCAGGAGAGCACGTTAATCTCATTCTCAACAAAGAATACAACAGGAGGTGATGCAATTTGTTTCCACCCTTTTTCAGGTGCTACCTCAGTTAAAAGTGCGATAATATTAAGCGGCTTTCCACTGCAAGAACTCGGGGCAGGCGGGAACGTTTACACCCCCCCTAATCTGTCTTTTTAGATGTTCTGTTTTGTAGGATTCAAGAGCTTCTACAAAACAATGACAAATACTAGCTACTGGACGAAACTCTGGTTTTAAGAGAAATATAACGGAGGGTTTGTCATGTTCTGAGTTTTACGTTATTGATGGTGTTTAAGAGAAGACTGCTACTCGAGGAGGAAATCAAAAAAGCAGGAAAAAATGGTGCTTGTTGTCCTTTTTGAGTTTAACAGCCTTGTCTTCTCCCAGTTTACCCACCACTACTCCCCCAAAAAAGGTACTTTTTTCTCACCCAAAAAAAGCATCGAATGAGGCTCTACAGGGACAGTTCTTGCAGTCAAAACCTGCATAAAGATTCCCTAAAACAGCCCACAAGTTTCTGCAGTGGAAAACAACTTATTATGTCCAGAAAACAAGAAAAATAATAAAACGACAAATGGATACCCTTGTACAAATAACAAACCACACCTTCTGTTTGTTATTCCTGCATGGAGAAACCCACTTACAGCCTTGAAGAGTCCATACCTAACATTCTGTAATACTGAGGGAGCAAAATGTAAACCGTAAACCATCTTAATTTTTCTCCCAAAAAGGAGGCAGCAACATTATTTAAAGCCACAATCCTTGATGGGAACTGACAGCCCACTGCCCATCCACTTTGGTTGTTTGAAGGATGAGGTTAGATCGCTGACGTTAATGTCCATCTGCAGCGAGCTTATGACAGTGTTTGAGCATTAGATATAAAATAAAATCTAAAGAAACGTACTGGGGTCAAGACTGAAACAACAGAAAATGACAGTGTCAGTGCATCTCACTGTGCTCAGAAGGCATCTGAAGTTACATTCCTTGTAAACAGCAAAACAGAAAAGGCGATAACAAATAAGGATTGTGCCTTTAAAATAACCAAATACTCCCATGATTCGACAGTACACACTTAAAACAGCCGACAACTCCAGCTGTTCACCCCCATGTCCAAGAAACATCACGTCACCCTAACATTTATCTTTCAATGTTCTGCTTGTCTAAATATCAAGACGTGTTTTAATATAAATAGTATTGGTTCCATGTTCCCTTGTTCTCAATACTCCCAAACACAGTATCAAAATACAAATATTTTAAGAGAAAACACCGTCGAAAGATCAACCTACAGACCCTCTGGAGGGTTTCGTAACCATCGCAGCAGCAGGAGAGGCATGGTGACAGCGTGGCTCCGATCCCACGCCTTTGCTGCTAAAATACTCCATAAATAAAAGTCGTACTAAAAATAGAATCTTTCCTGTTCGTCAGCGTAAAAAATATTAAAATCCAGTGTCTCTGTCATACAACCACCTTGCCCTTGATGTCCAGCTTGGTGTTTTCACTCGCTTTGATGGACTGCTCCTCTGTGAGAGTGATGTATGAGTACACCAGGCTGCCGGCAATACTGCAACAACACAAAGAGAGACAAGGCGTTAAATGTATTCAAACACCTAACATCCAAAGCTTAGTTTAAATATGTAAAACACTGAACAAATGGAGTTGTCGACATCAGGCGTTTATAGATGCTTCTCATGATAGTGAAAAGGTTCGATAAATTATGTCACTTGTGTATCAAAACAGCGATAAGGTGGACGTGTTGCGGCGCATCATGAGCTCTAAAACTGGTCCTATTTCCCAACAAGATCCAGCATGCACGTCTGAATCCCTGCAGCGCTGTGACACATTAATGTCAGTAATATCTGTGTCAGCGTCGACTTTTGAGTGTTTTACCAGAAGCTAATATTATCTAATAGTCTCGGCTGCAGGTCAGACTGAGGAACAAGAACAATCCTCCATGAAAATAAATGTTGACAATTGAAATTCATCAGATTTTTCTTTACTATGAAGTAAATTCTGTAATTTTTACAGTGCAGCTTCAGATGATGGGAATGTCACAAACCTAATTATTGGACAAATTAAAAATTATACTCAATGGGCGCCCTGATAGCCTAGCGGTTATGTCGTGGGACCCACGTGCAGAGGCGTAGCGGCTGTGCCGGGTTCGAGTCCGACCTCGGTCATTTACCGCATGTCCTTCCCCACTCTCTCCCGTTTCTAACTCTATCCACTGTCCTGTCCTCTCTAATAATAAAGGCATGAAAGGCCAAAAATAAATAAATTCTACTCAATGATGGTGCTGAAAAAGTTACTAGTTAATCCTGAATCTGTGTATCGAATTCCGTAGCAATCCCTTCAATAGTTGTCAAGA
>OMNN01034482.1:61427-72411 GCA_900302755.1 Chromis chromis | reverse complement strand
CACACACACACACACACACACACACACACACACACACACACACACACACACACACACACACACAGTCACTCAGGCCAACCCCATCACCCACTCCTCCTTCATGTCTTCATTTGGGAGAAAACAATCCATCAGATAAAGGTCAGTGTACCTCCACCTTCACCATACCAGGGACACACACAGACACAGACAGACACACAGACACACACAGACAGACACACAGACACACACAGACAGACACACACACACACACACACACACACACGCATTTAAAAAGGAGCTGTAGTAACAAAAAAGCATCTTATTTCATTTTTTTGAGGGTATTAACAAGTATTGTAAATGTAAAGTATGTATATTTACATGCAGCACTTTTCAGTCTTCCTATGGAACAATAAATATAAGAATACATTATCTTGGCTAATAAACCAAAAAAATACATAATAAAATGAAAATCTGTTCTGTCGATCCTGATCCAAATTACTGCACTGATAGGCAAATGAATAACAATGAGTGTGCTCTTTCTAATGAAACTGCTGTGGTGGTATTTGTCTCAGGCCTGCCTGCAGACCTGCACAGGCAAAGTTGGATCTGGCTCAACCTTTGAAAACCTGTCATGATGGAACTGCACACCGGCCTACCAATCGATGGATGCTATCCTGCTTGACAAATGAAATGAGAGTCTACTGATTCTCAGTCATAGAACAGAAATTGATTCTATTTGTGTGTGATTTCCCAAAGCTGTAAAAGTGCTATTTGTTGGGACATCAACAGGAGTCGATAAAGAAGAAGCACAACAAAACGAGAGGGAAACCTTAAAAGCGCATAAGATGTAATAGTTTCACATAGAAATGTCTCACACAAAGAGTTGAAAACAAATAATAAATGTAGCATTAACTCACTGAAAATATAACTGAAAGTCTTGCCTTTAAACGTTCCATAATGTGTCTGACATGTCCCCAAAATGTGTCTTTCTGTTTTTCAGCTCAAAATACTGCAAAAATTGTTTATTTTAACATGACTGTATAACTCCTAATATTAGCCCTGTAATGAGCCCTGATATCTTTTGTCTGTAGCATTAAATGCAGTTGATCAACAGCTGTCCACACTCCCTTCAGGAAGAAGACTCTCACTGCGTCTGTTACTGACACCGTGAAACAAAACAGACAAAACACGGCAGCCGACACCGACTTTCCATCGCTTTTAACTGTCTTTCTGAGCGATCATTTTACGTTGAACTATTGCTCAATTCACAGCAGTGCCGTTTTCTTTAACTGGTTGCGGTTATAAAATCAATAGTTTAGCAGTACAGAGCAGCCGCTTTGAAATGTCTCTGTAGTGACTGCTGGTTTACATGCAGTCTTAATGGGCTGTGTTTCAGCTACTATTTCCTTTTGTTGTCTGACAAAAACAAAAACAGAAAATTATGTAAATGTAAATTGCTGTAGCTGGTGGAGATGGACATTTTGACTTCTTTCTATTCTCTCTCTATTCTCCACTTTTGGGTATTGAATAAACTATTTATAATTTAAGTATTTGTTCATTCTAGATATTTTATTTATTCAGGAAGATTTTTCTTTTGCTGTTTTATTTTGGCTTTGTTTTGTAACGAATTGGGCTATGAGAGAAACGTGTCACATTTAGGACCAGCAAGCGCCTGGGAGGTTTATGTCTTATTGTAGCAGAGCAAGAGCTGGGTGAGCCATGGTTTCTTTGTATTGCGTTTGACAGAGGCAAATAAACCGCACGAAAAATACAAAAACGCTGTTTGGTCAGTGGACCTTGGTCTGTACACAGTTTATTTCTGTGTATGTTTTCTATTTAAAAATGCATCCAAAACAAAACATGAGAATACTCTGAGTACAACAATGTACCATTATCAAGAAAATAACTGTAATTAGCACTGGAAACTGTTCAGGTTTTAAGAATATTAATGGAAGAAAGAGCAGCAGTCTGGGTCAACAAATGCATGCTGTCGTCTTATTGTAGTATTTCTCATTCATGAGAGCTACTGTAGTGGAAAAGCCACATGAAAAGTGTTTTCCTCACCTTGTGATGCTGGTGTGCTCTCACTCTTTTGATATTTAGTGTGGAGATTTTTTGGTAGCTGAGGTAACCCAGGGAAAAGACTGACATCTTAATGTCTGAAATTAAAATTTTTGAATTGTGCTTTGCCTGAAATACTCCTCTGTGTCAATCGGCGCTACCTTGAACGGTATCAAAACACCTTGGGTGCCAAAACATAGCTGATATTAATTGTTTGTTATCAGACACACTTGATGTTATTTACACTTCCTGCTGGGTACAACAGTAACCCACTAATAATTCACACATAAAACTATTCTACATCAATATTATATCATATTCTACACAACATACTTCGCAGGAAACAAACAAGTGCAAAACATAAAAAACAACAGGAAAATGAAACCCTAAGCCAAGACAAATAAATCAGTGACATAAGAATGAAAAGTAAACGATGATGTCGTTCTAAATAGGCTGTTCATTTTGCTGGTTTTACACTGATACTCCTGTTTACACGTTAACTGAAACTAAGTCGCAGTTGATTTATGTCTGCTATAACTAAAATCCTTTGGGGGTAAAGGCGTGATGAATGCTGTTCACATGTTTCAATTTTTTACTCGCAGTTGTGATCGGTTAGCTGTCACAACTTTGCCATCCTTGCAAACACAATCGCTAATTAAGTTAGCCTTGCTCTCGCAGGCAGGTGCTCTGAGAGCCCCAGGGCCCCAACAGAGAGCAGAGGCTCAGTCATCCTTAGTCTTTAGCCTCGACTACAGAAGAGACAAGAGACCCCTGACTGAGGACCTCCAGCTACAGACAGGCTCACATGGTGTTGTTAGGTTTTCAGTAGAATACAGAGATGTAAGATAACGATGAGTATTCAGTCATTAACGGTGATGATGATCATTATTTTCCGATAATAACTCCATCCTATATGACACGAGTTCATCATAAATTATTGTATGCTCAGAACAAGCATGTAACAACATTAATATGCCAAAATTGAATTCGGAATACAAGTTCATCTTTCTACTTCTATAGATGTATATCTACTGGGGAATGAAGTATACCATTTGATTTTTATTAAACAGCAGCATAATAAAATATGCTTCTCAGCTTTCAGACAACTAAAGATGCTGCTCTGCTTCATGTGCAGGTTCACAAAAATAATTTCTAAAGAAATTATATGTTTAGATTTAGAACTTGCCAGTTCAAAAGTAAATACAAAGGGTCACCTTTTACAATTTTACACCAGAATATTAAAAATGTGAAATAAAAAATGCATCGCCAACATCAAATATCCTCAAAGTTTTAGCTAAAGTATTCATTTTACTCTAAAGTATTCATATTTGTGTTATTGCTGTGTGTCCCTGTTGTTCCACAATCACACAGCTACAAATGATATAATGCTATTAGGAAACATAAGACTTTGCAGCTTTCTGAAAGTTGTACAGACTTTGGCATGAACCGTATCTTGATGAGGATAGCAGTGTCTGCCCTACCCAGCTTTGAAGCGGGCCATAGGAAGAAAAAAAGAAATTATTTATGATATTTACCAAATTTATGTGCACTCATTTCATTTCACCTCAGTGAGAGACTTTATGTGTTTTTCTGTCATTTACGGTCGTGCTAGTTTATCTGCTCTACTCTGCAGAGGATGGACAGGTAAAGTGAAGATGACTTTATTTGAGTTGACAACACCATATTACGTTAAAAGGTTTCCCAAGATGTTTTAATTTGTCGACAACCAAAGATGAACAGAGGTCCAAAAGTCAGACCAAAATATCCGTTTCCCCCCCACCATCCTCCCAAAGCAGTCAACCCAGCGGAAACAGTGAATTGTGTACACAATGAGTGAACTAAAAGCATGATTTTGATCATAATTTTTTTACACATAAAGCTGTTTGGGTTGACCTTTTGGTACATTGAAAATGTTTGTAAGACCACAACAAATACACTATATGAAAAGAACACATTGTACACAGGGATTGATATCGACAAGCTCACTCACGTTGAAAAAACAGCTATTCTTTGTATGTAAATTGGATGAAGAAGACAAGCTCTGTTTCAAAATGCCACTTCATTGAACAGGAGTGCACCAGAAACCAATAAATAACTCTCAAAATGAAAGCGAGCAGTCTGAAAAGATCATGCCGTTTTTTATTATGAATATCCAAAGCAATATTTTATTGTTATTAAAATCCTCTGGTCCATAGACAGTACTTCATATCCCTCCGAAGAGCTGTTTTAATATCCTTATAATTTAATATCCACAGCAGGATTCATTTTTATCTCACTGTCTGAAACTGCTCCCTGCAACTTACATTCAGTGACAGCAAATGTAGATGTAGTGCATTAAGTGACACTCCTGAATAATAATTTTATGGCAATGATATGAGGATATCTCTCTCTCCCTCTTTTTTAATCTACAAGGGTGGGTAATGATTCATATTTGAAGTTGAATCTCTGTTGAAAATTACATGGGGAGGAAGTCATTTTGCATAATAGTTTTATAAGTTCAGTGCATGCAGAATTTTCCCTAACAGAGGGAAGGTCAACAACCCATTTGACTTAATGGGATTTTAATTTCCATTCAAGACTATTTACTTCAGGCGTATTTACATACCACTAGTTTGTAGTGAAACAGTCTAAGTGAGCGTTGCTTGAGTGTTGAGCCTGGAGCAGGACTGTGTGTGCTCGTCTATGCATGATAATGTTAAGATGTTAAAGTGTAGGCTTATAGTGGGATGAAGGACTGTTAGATTGAGTTAGAGAGTGTCTATTTAGGGATGGAGCTGGACATAGGACGTTCACATTTTGGTTTAACCGTTTATTTGAAACAATATCTAAATGAGCAGAGGCTTTCACAGGTTTTGTTGGATCTTATTTACCCTTGTTAACCTCACTGCTCTCATCTCCATGGTCGGAAATGATCCAAGACCCAACTCCAAGGGTGTGTGTTAGTGTGTGTGTGTGTGTGTGTGGTGATGTTTACTTTGAAGCACATAGCAGGCAAACACATAGTCATGTTTCCATCACTTCAGTGACAACACATTCACTTATAATTGTTTCCTGGTGCTTAACCTGCCCTTAAGCATAGCCACTTCATGCCCAAAACTAAACTCTTACCCCAACCTGAAAACAAGTCTTCACCTTAAAATTTTAAGTCTTGGGGTTTTTTGTCCCCAAAAGGAAGGTGAGTCTTCAAAATACGACAGTGTAAGCATAGTCACGTCCCCACAACACACACAAACATGCACATGCGCACACACACACATACAATTACTGTAAGAAGAAGCAGAAGGAAATGCTGTGAGATCAGAACAACAGGCAGGCTGATCAGCCTTCTCAAATCATTTTTGAGGGAAATGTATTTCCTCTAGGATTCTGTTTGTTTGTATTGTATCACAAATATGTTTCTAATCACTCGCTAATCAATCAAATTGATTGTTTCTTTTCAGATGGGGTGGGACTCATCACCCTGAAAACCCAGAAAATAGAGGAGGAGCATTAAACATACTGTGAAAGGGTTGTATATTAACACAAAATGTCATACTTTCCTACACATACCCAAGCAGTTTTGGTGACTAAACCGAACAAAACAGAGAGTGGAAATGAAACTAAAGCCTAATATTAATGATCCCACATGGGGATGTGAAAACCAGTCTCCTGGGTGAAAGTTCTGTCGCAGACTAATTCCCCCACCTCCTAATGCAGACTTTGTGGCTCTTTGAAAGTGTAAGTGTTCCTACTATGTCACAGTCTTCCCTTGTGGGGAGAAAACGTGTTTCATAACATAACTGAGGATGCAGTTTAGTTGTATAGGAACATATTTTTTTGCGACACAGGACTGCAACAGCACAGTCAACAAAATCTTTTATTTTTCAGTCACTGAAGGTACTCTGCCTTATTTTGTAATTTTCAAAATGAGGGCCACATTTTCCATAACCCCAGCTTGTTGTTGCCAACATTCATGGTGCCAGAAATTTATTATAACATTCATTTCTGGTGATACATAGTACAAACTGATGCAGAGCAAGTTCCGAGATATGTGTTTTTGGCCAATATATGGGATCTTTTGGTTTTCTCACTTTGAAATGAAGAACTTGTGAAACCTATTCCTAAACTTTCAGAGGGACTGACTTCTACAATTGGACATTCAGCACACAGTACCTGAGCTGCTTTGGTACAATGCTGATATCACAGTAGACAAATAGTCAGCATTATTGTTAAGCACTGCCATAAAAAGTAAAAATTTTGGGACTCTTGAAGAAAATGAGATTTTTTTGTGGATCACTGCAATATCATAGCATGTTGTACCATAGTACTTACAGAAACAATATGTATTCTGATTTCACCAACACCAAGAGTTATCAGAATACAATTCTAACGTTGCTACAGCTGAACTTGAAAGTTTTAAGAAAACTTCTGCAAGCTCCTCTATAAGGCTGTAATTCAGCAGTAAAATGGGTACTACAGTCAATTCTCCACTTCTACTATGGATTTCTGAGCACTGTGGGAGACAGAAAGCATCTTGACACTCTCTGTTTCCTCCAACATGGTGCAAATTGCCACAGGGTACCTTATTAAGAGATGTTTTAGGAAAGTGTTTTGGAGAGTATGTTTCAATTATTGACAGGGAGGGACCAGCTAAAACATATCAATGCCAGAAATGAAAGTAGGGCTGAGTTCGAACTGCGTGTTCAATACATGCACAGTGTAAATCACACATTCTTTGTGAACTGTATTGATTGGCTGACTGGCTGATTTTCTCAGTGTCAGGCATCAGTAAAGTAGGAGTGCTGCTGTAGCAGTGTCTAATATAAATTCAAACAGAAATGTATAAAGGGGGTAAACATATTTTTAAACTCTGATCCTGAACAAATACAATTCTGTGGTAAAACATTTTCAGACATTTTCAGACTGTTGTATATAATCTTTATTACAGCCAAGAGTTGTGGCACTGATGCTCAGAGAAAGCAAAAATACACTAGGAGAGTACAGCAGTTGAGATTTACCTATTGTTTAGTTACTTATTTACTTTTTTCTTGTTTTCAGTTGGACCAATATTAGGGTCTTATGTTAATTAATTACCTCCAAAGTTGTGTGTTTTCAGAAATAAATGAGTGTGTGATAATGTAATTGCTGAAACCACCAGTTCCCAAACATAGCTGTGTAAAATTTTTAGGAAAGCCAGAGTTTGCACTGACAATACAAAGACTTCAGTTTGTATAAAACTATATGATCTTGGGATGTTTGTATTTACTGAATCAAAAAGGTCATTTAAATAAAACTTTATGGTTGCTTTGAGCAACAGTGATTGTACACTAGTGAATTCTCTTTTGAATCTATGATGATAACCATGCAGAAGAAAGAGAGATATCATCATCCACGGCCAAACAGGAGGTGGTCAGTGTCTTTTCTCTTCCCAGCCCCCTGCAGTGCTCATCTCTGCATCGGGAACAGCCCCTTATCCTCACACGGTGACTACCAGGCAGGATATCTCATTAGATCACACAACACAACACTAAGCAGCTCTCTGCACTGACGGTCCAATAAGGTGCTCAGTCAAGCAGGCCTTGTGCCACTCAACTCACATCCCAGATGCTGCCCAGCACTGTCAGTCCATTAATGGGAGACAGCAGCATGTTCAGTGATTAGGCTGGGTAATGGGGAGTGACTGCCTCTAGAGGCTCGGGATGGTTTGTTGGGGTGGCGTCTATGGAGAACACTGACAAATCCTAATCCAGTGTTTTCTGCATATCCACAATGGAGAATGGTCCAGACAATGGTGTACATGTGCTTTCCCCACATGAAGACAAGAGCTGTACAGTCTCTCACTTCTCTCATGTGAAGGTGGTGGTGGGGATTAGAACGAGAGACGGTGAATCATTTCCTGACTTTTGGCACAGCCACTCTGGAGTCTCCTGGGGGACTGCAAAGCCTGTGTTATACTGGAGATGCTCACAGAACCCAGCTGCTAATGAAATAAGAGCTCCTCTGAGCTTATGCTCACTCCAGATTTCAGTGGAGGGTGTTTGCTGGCAGAAATAAGGACTAGGATGCCTTTACCTCCTATAACCTTGGTGTATGGGCTTCAGGGGGTTCTTTGAAAGAAATTCTGATTCACTTTTTTTTCAAACATGTTGCATGTAGGAGGCAGACTCCCAGACATTGTAAAAGGCTAAAAAAGGTGATATTATAGGTGGTATTACAGGAGTGCTGGGAGAGGGAAGAGGGCAGGAAGCAAGTTTTGGATGAATAAAGTATGCAGAAGACTTGGGGGCAGATAATGTTGAATTTGGTTCATAGGTACATCCAACACAAGTCACTGATATAGAAATGAACAGTGCTGAGAATTGAAAAGTTGACTTGATAACAGCATGTTCATATTTCAGAGCACTGTTCCCATTATCTACAAACTCATACAGATGGCTCTAAGGACCCAGAACAACACTGGAGCTGTTTTCTCGGTTCCCAGCAGGAAAATGATAAGCTTAACATGAATGTAAAATTATTGGAATAAACTCGTGGCTCTGCAATAGCAATTTGGATTTTGTTGCATATCATGTTTATACAAATGGCAACTGAATTCATTTTTATGTTAGAAATATACAGCCCATAAAAAAAAAAGATTGCTTGGAAGCGTAATATTTGCCTAATTTCACAGTGCACAGATGTGTGGGCATGTACAGTATTTTAATATTCGCCATAATAGTGCTTCCATGTAGCAGTGTCCTGTGTAGGCAAGCATGAAAATGAGCATCTCATTATTTTCTTTGGCAAAAATGAACTAAGGATTATAGTATTATCAATTAATATGCAGATTATTTAGTTGATTGTTGTCAGGATTAAAATGTCAAACCATAGTGAAAAAGGCGTTTTTAGGGCCACACAGGCCAAACTGTCCTCTTGAGCTGTTCCAATCTTTCTGTCTAGAATCCAGATATACTTAGTTTATTATCATGTGTGACAAAGAAAAGCATTAAACACATAGCAACAGCAACTTTATTCATTCCACTATTAAACAGCAAATAACTGACACTTTTGCTTAAAAATGAATCATTCTGTTGCTGATCAATAAATTGATTAACTGACTAACTGTGAAGATATTTTCTATTATTACTAAATATGACACACTTTGTATATAGTTTTTTTTTTTTTAACCAGATACTTTAAGCTACTATCAGGCCATCTTTAGACCTGTATTCATTTTCAGGACATACTTGCCCTCTTGGTGTCCGAAGTAAGTTCAGGACCTCTGCTCATTACCTCGACTAACCCTTTTCCATCTGCTCATTAGGGTTTCATTGAGAGAACCCTGAGGCTGATTTTGGTTAGCTTTGAATCACTTCGTTTTAACCTGAACTTGTGATTGACTCTCCGCGGCTCTGCAGTAGTAAGTTTTCTGGTTCAGTGTTTTTACAAAAAATATCGGCAAAAAGATATTTTATCTTGCAGAGAATTCAAAAATAACGAAAGTGGTCATTTGAAAATATTGGTAAAATATTTGTAATTATTTTGTACTGTATAAATAGGACTAATTTAATGTTTCTAAGATCTGCTTATTTTTTATATAGTGGGTTAATATAAGTCACCTCTGGTTTAACCCATTTATGCAATATGAACGGCATTGTTTTAATTACTCTGGCTGCATCCATTAAGTATTCCTATTATTTATATTATTACAAGTGTTTGTGCTCCTATCCAAATGTTATATGCTGTTAATCTTACCTAAACACACCAGACACAAGTTGTAACTTTTTCCAAGATTATTCTGAAACATACGGTTTTCAGAGAGGCACTCAGACTTTTGTCCACCAGCAATTATCCACAGCAGGAGACTGTCATATCCAATGATTCCCAATGACTTCCTCATGAGACATCAGTCAAGACATAGCACACCATGCTAGCACTCACATCTTATCATGCTGTTCATTGGAAATATTCTCTGACAGCTTCGTGAGTTTCCATTAGTTTTGATGACCTCTCATCTCTATTTTCATTTTCACTTTTCTAAAATCCATATCTGTGTCCTGTTAGCACTGGTGTTTTCCATTATGCAAAGCATGTTTTCCTTGGATATCTCTTAAAAAAGAAAATGGTCCAGCTACTTTACAGAGTGTATTCGTTATATTCATCATATGACAAAAATAAATAACTGACATCGCTCTTCTGCATCCATTACGTGGATCTCATGTCTTATCACTACAGTCCCACAGAGCAGCACTGACACTGTAAAGTGGTAACATATTCATTTAGTCAACACATTCGTACACACTGGTAAGAAAATCCAAGTTGGAAGTTGGATTAATAGAAATTCAAACTAAACCTAGTCTCATCTAGAAATTCATCCAAACTGTTGGTGGAACGGGTGAAAACATTATGAAATCCTCCGTCCGATTCTATGCCAATTTAAATTACTTTGATCTGAGATCATTTCAAATTTAACTCAAGAAATTCCATACATGGGTTTACATGGGGACAGGAATTTTCAGGTTGATTAAAAATTTATTTAGAGCCAACATAGAAAGTAGCCTAAACACACCAGACACTTCACTGAGCCTCCCTCAGGGTGTGCTGCATTTTTTCTGTGCATGTGCTTCCCCATTAGAGTGTCTTGTATGACTTCTTTTTCTACTGAGAAAGTACCACAGTCTGAAACCTGATAATTCATTTTTTCAGCACTTGAAGTACCAATGGACAAACATATCAGTGATCTTCAAAGCCTGAGATAAAGCCCGAAAGGACACATTATACTGTATTCCTACTGCACTGTATTAATGCCCAGCCTTCACTGTAACCCTTATGGGAAGGCACAAAGACAATACTGCACAGCATGGAGGATAAGAATGCAAAGATTAATGTGTGGTTGGGTATTATGCATTTGTCTATATATACAGTACTTGAAGAATAGAAAAAGTTACATGTTTAGTTGATTTTTGAAGCGAAAAGAAGTCAATAC